>VYZR01066658.1:3257-29781 GCA_013400675.1 Oxylabes madagascariensis
CAGAGACAAGTGACCAAGATGGATTTTTTTAGAAGCTGCATTTTAAAAATTTATTTATTTATTTATTCATTCATTTATTTATTTTGCTGGTGGTGTGTATTATAACAGTACCTTAGGCAGCTTAGAAAATTATTTTCTGAAAAGAATGCAGTACAGATTGTTATGCTAATAGTTTCAGTCTAGAGCTTCCAATAAAGGTCATCTTAGACTTTGGAAATGTTTCATATTTTAAAAGAGCATTTATATTTCATAATTATTGGTTGAAACATCCAAAGGTTGTCATGTGTAATCTTTTAAGAACCTATTTACTGAAGCTTTAACTAAGTTTACGTTTCTATCTCTAATTTTTTTTGTTGGAATCTTTCACAAAAGTGGGCAATGCTGATTGTGAGAATCATTGCTCCGTGTTATTACATTGTAGTTTTATTTGTTGCTTAGTGAAAGTTGAGGAAAAGATCTTTATTTATCAATGCACTTTGAAAATTGGGAAAATATTTTGAAGAAAATTTTTGTGTTGCCTGACTTAAAGGCATTTTTTCTTGTGATGGTCAACAAGGCACTGGTTGGGCTGAATTCTGAAATCAGCTTTCTTAAAAAGATTACTTCAAACTTTAAATACAATGTAATTGATCACTCAACATTCTGTGGATTATTTGTTATTTATTCTCAGAGATACCAGTAAATCTTACTTATACTCTTAAAATAATCTGTTTGCGCTCAAAGCGAGCAGCTGTGCAGTTCTTTCCAATACCCTTGTAATCCCCTCAATGTTTCAGATTATTTCTGTAGGAGATTTTTGGTTTTATGGGGAGGCTTTTTTATTCTAAATGAGCGGTTAGATTAGATCAGGTTGACATTTGTTTGCCAGCAGAGAAAATCGGTGGCAACTGGTTTACTTAAGATAACAGTTGCTAAGGGCTGTCACTGGGAAAGTTCTCACTATGGAGAAAAGGTGGTTAAAGTATTTCCCATTCCAAATTTGCCCTTTTTCCACAGTTTCTCCAGGTATAGATGCCAATCTTTGCAAGCAAATGCAAATGTTTATGCAGAAATGTTGATACACAGATATTTATCTGTGTCAATAGGAGACGAGACTAAAACAAAGACACCCTCACTTGGAACAGCGACAACTTTTGGCTTGCTGAGTCAGAAAATGTAGATGCTCTCTGCATTTAAATTTTATGGCTCAGCTTCCAGTTTTTTGAGGAAGGAAATTATGAAATTTACATGAATTATCACACTAACCTAGAGCAGCTATTTTCTGCATAAATTCAGGTTGGGTAATTGGTGTTGTTGCAAAATTGAATTAAATAGTTTTGCAAATCTAGAATTAGGTATGTGGAGTTATCTTGATGTGAGTAAACAGGAATAATTTCTTATTGTCTACAATTTTATTGGAGAGAGCCCTTATAAAGGCCACAAACAGGGGCAGATCTGTTTCCTGTGGGTACATAAATCCTTGGTGTGCAGCAGCGACAAGAACCACCCCGATCTCATGGTACCTGATGGTTTTAGATGCAAATGAGGTGGAGCCACTGATAAAAATTGAAATGAGTGTAGAGAACCAAAATTAAAATCCTAATTAAAAATTTTAAAAAAGCATAAAATTACTAATAGAAGTATTCATCGTTTCATCATACTGAAATGTTTAAAACTTTTAAATACCCCAAACACAGCTGCCATCTGCCCTTGGCAGAAGCACCAGCATCTGCTGAGATGCATACCTGTGACCTCTAGATAAGTTTCTATACACAGAAAAATATTTATCTTCCTCCTATGACCTTCCATGAACAAGACATGAGCCATGGAGCCATGGATTTGTTTCCTAGGGAACTAGTGACTGAGGAAAATCTATAATTAGATCTGTGGGTTGTTTGCTACAAGTGGGAATTGGGTGCTAAGCAGGTTCTTAAAGTATCCAGAAATATTAGACAGACTTCATGTAATCGAACCAAATTTAGAAAAAAATACCCTTCATCATGATATTTCTTTTTTAATATCTTCAATTATAAAAATTAAGTACTTTTGATAGGGTACTTATTCCTCTAAGTTCATTTTAATTGCAAAATATTTTCACATTCAAGACTCATCGGGTTGCCAGCTAAAGCAAAAATAAAATTAGTCAAAATCTTCCAAGAAATTTCTTCAGCATCAACTGTGTCTTAATTTTCAAGAGCATTTTAGGTGAACCATTCTCATCAGCCCCATTTGCTCACTTTACTACTCCTCTTCAGTTCCTCAGGTCGTCTCTGCAACTTCAGCGCCTTATTCTGCAATTCCAATTACTCTGCCCAGCTGGGGGGTCCCACTTAATCCAGATCTTGATTCCTTTCTTTGCTGCGTGCGCGGATCTAAAGATAACACTTGTAGCCGAGTCCTGGGGGCAGTCAGTGTGGCTGCAGGGAGAGGAAGCAGCCAGGTTTCTGTGTTCCCCAGACAGCCCAGGGCAGAGCTCTCCAGCCCTCACCAGCAGATTATTCCTGCTCAAACGCTGCCCTGGTGCTCCCAGCCCAGGGCCAGATCAGTGCCTTGTGCCTGGCTGGATGCTGCACAAGAGGCCCTCAGTAATGAGTTAAGACTTTGATCTTATTCCGAATAAACATGTGAAATAAACGCCTGGGAAGAGGGGCTGTAAGTTGGGTCTGTTCTCTTTTCTCCCGTTTCTTCCAGATATAGCTACACCTGTGGTGATTGCACATTGTGTATTCTGCCCTAAGTGCTGATTTGCTGCAATTCCAAATCATCAAATGTGGCGATGTTGCCTCTTAATTTCTGCCTTTTTAGATCTGTGAAAAACTTTCAGTAAAAGTCCTCCATAAATCCACATAATCCCTTGGTTTGTTTGTTTTTAAGGGGATCTTTTGAGTTCTTCTTTTCATACTGTCAATCACAGTCAGGTATTTTCCACTCAGACCACAGCTTTGGAGCTAGTCCGTCTGGCTGTCACTCAGCAGAGAGTGGTGTTCCAATTCCTTCGACTGACAGGGCTTGCAAGTCACTTAAGTGGCAAATAAAATATGGTGCTTAAATGACTCCTGAAAGGCCAGACCAGCCAGGCCTCCTGTGACAAGGAACACTTCTAAGTCCTCTCCCTTTGGGGTCACAAAAACCCGTGTTTGTGAATTCAGTAGGGAGGTGTCGTGTACAGAATCCTGAGTCTGCAGATATATTTGTGAAATAGACTGCTAGCAACAGGGAAAGGCAAAATTATTTGTAATGAATCTTCTTGCTCTTTATAAATTAGGAGTAAAAGGAAGCTGAGGAATTACCTGCTACAAAAGCTAATGCACATCTTGATGTGTTTATTGAATTACTTAGCTTCGATCTCTGAGCAAATGCTCACTGTTAGCTATTTATATTGGTTAAATCCTCAAATTTAAATCCCTGCAACTGCTGGAAAGGGCTCTTCAGGGAGAATTCTTGCATCTGTGTACAACTACAGTAATGAACCTGGGGCTGAAGGGATCCACCAGCGCCCAGGGCTCCCACATGCATAAATTCATTCTGCTTCACTTGAACACCTGTGCATCCCACTGCAAAGTTGATCTGAATTTTGTAAACATTTATGCGTAATTATGATAAAAAGCCATTATGCTGAGAAGATATTTTTTGGTTGAATATCAAATATCCTATTTGTTTTGATTATTCTAAAAAAAAGATCTGGAAAATGGAGCCCTGGTGGTGAAACAACTTCACTGGTTTTTAATATATTGTGTCATTTTCATACATTGAGATACTTTGTTGAAATATTTACCAATGGGATTTATGAACCTTGTCAAATTTCAGGTTTGCAGTTGTTTCTACTTAGTAAAATCTTGTGTTTGCACTGAAGTAACAAAAGAATAGTTGGTATAGTGCATTTTATAGCAAGTAGAGCCCCAGTCCAAAAAAATCCTTCGATGTTTCCCCCTCTTTTTGAGCAGTGCAAGTTCTATTTCCTTCATGCACATAAAGTCCTCAATGTGGTGCTTGATCAGAGCATTCCCAGTTCTGTCTGAGTGCCTTGAGGCGAGGAACATTGCTACCATTTGCAGCCCCTAATCAGTCTTGCAAAAATGCATCAAAAATATGCTAAAACAGTGTGCTTTAATTCTCCAGGCCTTGTTCCTAAATCTGACACTTCCTGAAATGTTTTGCATGACAAAGCTCAGAGTTAAAATGCTAAAAAGGACCCTCTTGAGAATATCAGTGTATGTTTTTTCATTTTTGTAATTCATTCAATTTCAATGCTGGATTTTTTTAATTCCCATGTTCCTTCTCTGGAAGTTGGCATAAAAGTTTTCATGTTCAAGGTATCAGTATACCCAGTACTGAATATTTCAGATATTTTATACAGATATTAAAACACTTCAGTTTACAGATGCACTATTGTAATAATACACGTGTTCCTTTTTTTTCTGTAGTTCATAAAAGTCTTAAGAGAACGAGTGCAAAAGGATGTGACTAAGAAGTAATAAGAGTAATAAGAGTTTTGCCCAGTGCCACTGAGGTTTAAATGTGTATGAATACATAAGCATAAATAACAAAATAATCCACAGAAGTAAACACAGAACCCAAACTTTGTTAAGGGATTAATTACCTTGTATTTTAAGTTGTAAGTAATCGCTTTGATTGAGAAGCATCGTGCAAGAAATCAGCCAAATCTGTACCTTAAAGTATAAAATTCAGAAATATTTTAGTAATGTGTTTCACCCAGGATCTGAAATAAAAAATAGGTCCCTAAAGTTTAAGATAACTGAATGATGTCTTTCTTTGCTCTGTTAAATCCAGTCTGTTGTCTATGTACATCTCTTTTCTCTGGGAGATCTGTAGATGTGCGTTGTTATTCGGACTGTCAAAGCAAAATGTTAGGAGCTGATGGCACAGAAAGAATGTCTGAGGTACTAAATGTAGTTTTTCCCATCTCTGCTCCCCCCAGAACCCAAACACTTCACCTCAACTTTGTGTTCCCTTGCCTTGGCTGTCACAGACATTGGGTGTGTGTTGTACATTCCCATTGCTGGTGACATTTCCCTTTCCAACCTGCGCCTGTGGTTTCCAGAGGGCCCCTCCGGTTACAAGCACAGATATCAGGATTTTGGGGATGGGGTTTTTTTAAGCTGGTTTCAGCTTTGCAGGAAAGCTCGTGGAGACGGACACAGCTGTGAAAACCTTAAACCTTGCCTCTTCCATGGACTGGAGATTGAAAACTGACCTGGAAATGGTTTGAAATTCAGAACTGTGATACCGCCTGTGTTGTTGTTTTTCCATAAACGCCTGTAATTGCTGAAATTTTGTTTTGCTGTTTACTTGAATTTCATACATATTGCTTATTGCCTCTCCATTAATTTGTTTTGGATGTTTTGGATCACATCCTGAAAGGGCACCTGCCCAGATGTGCTTTGATTGATAACAGAGTGAAGTTAATAGCCCATTATGCGAACAAGGAAAAGCGGTGCCTGAAAAATATCCTGTGCTGGGTTTATCCCTAATGATCACCAATAAAGGACACAGCCACTTAGAGAAGCTTTTTTAATTCCTGTTACCATTATGGGAATAATCCCCTGGATTTCCTTGCCTTTCCTTGCACATGGAGTGAATCTGGAGAAAGTTCTGGTTAGAGAGAAAGCCAAGGTCAAGTTTGGCCAATATCTGCCTTCCTCAAAAAGCACAATTTGGCTCCCGTGCTCAACCACTTTATCTGATATTTCATTAAAGAAGCTAGAGGTATTAATTTTTACATAATAAATTATTAAACTCAGCAAACTATATAAATTCCTTTCTAGCCACGGGTTTTGGATGTTTAGCTTACTGTAATGAAGCAGCTTCTGTTGGTTAATGCTTTTGAATAACGATAGGAATATTTTGCATTTGTTTTGGTTGAAAGAGTTTTTGAGTCAGTGTGGAGCAGATGGAGCCTCTGACTGTAAAGAGTAATTTTCAGTATGGCAGGACAGGAAGTGTCTGTTTATTTATACAATATCTAAACAATGGGCCTAAACCATTGTTTTGTGGAGCACAATGATTTGAGGGAAAAAAAAAATACTTCACCTTTAAATATTCCATGAATAAATTTGCTTCCTAAGAGGCTAGGCAAGCAGGAAACACCAGAACCAAACAACTTTACAGAAAAATAATAATAAAAAAACCCATAAGGGAGATGCTGTAATGCTCTGAAATGAAAAGAACTGGGGCATGAACCAAATATTCCTGTCTGGGGGTGGGATTAGTTTTCTAATTAAAAAGTGAAACTGTTGCGATGCATCTATAATTCACCTAGCATCAAGGCCTAAGAAATGATGGGAGGGGTTGAGGAAAACACTTAAAGAATAAAACAGATAACTGAGGATGGTGCTGTTTAGGACAGATTTGCTGGCGCTGCAGAACTGTGAATTCTCTCTCCCGGGGCAGCGTGGGGTTTTTGTACTTCCATTTCTCTCCTTCTCTTGAGAACACTCTGATTTACTTTTGCGATAAACCCGTAACAACAGGGGGATCACATTGCTGAAATGAGTTTAGCTGCGAGGGATACACAATGTCAGCTGAAAAATAGCACCGGGGAAATACGTTTCGGGCACGGTTCAGCAGAAAGCAGCTCCTGTCAGCTGCGTGATGCTCTCTTTGCTTGGAAGTGTCTTTCAGCTGAGCAGGATCACAGAGCCTTTTGCTGGGCTGTCGTGGGTGCTGTGCCTGTGGGATGGATCGCTTCAATTGGCAATTATTCTCTGAAGTGCCCTTGAGATGGGAAAGTGAGCGATGGCTGAGTGTCCATCCAGTGCTGCCCTCGTGTCCTGGGTCAGCCTCCAACGCTCCGTGTGGCTGTGGGCTGCTCAGCTGGTGGCTATTCTGAGCCATCTGCCCACAGAAAGTCCCCTCTGACCTGTGAGATCAGAACAAGAGAGGATGAAAGAGGTAGAAATCGGGATGCTGGATAAAGTACCCCTGTCTCATTCGCATTGCTGGTGGGTGGGTGGTGGGGTCCTGAGCTGCCTTAACAACCATTTCCTAAGAATGCAGAGCCTTCATGTGCAGCACGTAGCCACTGCCATATGCTGCAGGCATTTTCAGTATTAGAACCCGCACTCATGTTCCCGAAGCGGCGAAAAAAATTATGGAAATATCCATTTCTGTCTGGGCTTCAGGTAGCAGCGACTGCGGGATTTCATTTCTGTGTTTTAGGAAAGTAAAAGCCAAGTCCCAAAGTAAACGTTGCAGTAGAAATAGCCTGGCCTTGTTTTATCTCCACCAGGATATTGGGAAAACATTGCTCTGCAAATGTACTGTGAGCTAGGAAATCTTCCTGTGAACAGGGCTGCTTATGCCAGTGCTCTGAATCTCAGCCTTGCCAGAGGAGATGTCAGACAATCCTCCTGATTTCTTCCTTGCTCTTGCTGAAGCACCAAACCATATGGCAAATTAAGCCTGATTTTTATTAAACTTTTCATTGTACTGAGCTCCGTGTGAACTGGGAAATGCACTTTCTTTGAACTATGCAGCCATTATATAAGCATCTTAATTAGGAGATGGTAATGTTCTCCCTGACATTCCTGGGAGTTCGCGGCTCCCTCTTGTGGCTAATTAAGCGGTTTTTTTTAACAAACCTTCCGAAAATGACTTTTTGTGAGCCTGGGCAAAGGCTGCTGTGGTGCCCCGAGCAGCTCAGCGCTGGGCTCTGTGTCACCATATCGGGCTGAAGGTGCTGAGCAGTACCTGAGGCGTGGACAGGTAAATTGATAAAAGGAAAAGGTCTGCAAAGGGTTTCTCCGTGGATGTGATGGCTCCCTGAAGTCTTCAAAAAGCTGAGTGAGCTCATCCAGTCGCTTAGAAAAGCTCTGCTCTCTGGTCACTCTGGTCCTCTCACACTTTAGATGGTGAAGAGGGGTTTGCAGCTGGAGTGGGGATGAGGTATGGGATGTGTCAGCTCCAAGGAGCACAGACCTTTCAGGCACCGCATTGGGATGTCTCACCATCAAAGTCAAGGTGAAGATCTTTGTTGAGAAGAAATTTTCCCACTGGTTGGGTTTGTAGGGACCACTATTACTACTACTAACACTATTATTATTATTATTCTTACATTCTTGTTTTTCTATCTAGTGTGGAGAAAAATTTCCATATGAATATCTGGATTTTTTTTTTTTTTACAACTTCCCTTTCAGAGCCCAGTATTAGTTTTTCTTTCTTACTGTGGATTGTTACAGCTGGGGCATTGTGTTTATACTCTTAAATTTGTCATAAACAGTTAGGTAATGCTTGGTGGCTCTGGTGAAAATGGCTGCAGTATAAACATCTCTGAGTTAGACTTTTGTGCCAGCCTGGGGCTGATTTCAGGCCTTTCAAACCACTGTTCTTATATGGGAAGGTGCACTTGCCTCATAAGTCTCAGACCTCAGGGCAGAAAAGGATCAAGTCATCTTTCCCCTACAAAAGTGAGAAATGGCCATGACATTGCAGTATCTCAAGCATAGCTTTATGCTAAGAAAAACTTGTATTTTTAGGATTGATGTAAAAATACCAGAAACTGGCCAAAAAATGACCTGAACAGCAGGTAACTTTTCAGTAGGAGCCATTAAGATTGAGTTTCATCCCCAAACCAGAAAGTGACTTTGCCCTTTTGTCACCTGCAGTGTTGTCTGCCTCTGTGTTTTGGCATGACTTACTCAAAAATGCACAGGAAGGAAACTTCAACCATTAGTGTTGCTGAGTATTGGAAAGAGGGAGAAAAACAGAGGTGAAACAGGTTTTTACTTTGAAATGTCTCCTTTCCCCAAAGGGCTTGGAAAGCAAAACTTTATCTCTGAAAATGCTGTTTTCCTATTTCATAACTCGTGGCAATTTTCTCTCAATTAAAATAAAGGAATAATGATTATGGAGTTAAGTCAAAATCTCACTGCCCAGTAATCTGCAAACCAGCGCTGCTCAACCCACAGCAATAGGGCAGCAAACATTTATTTCCTCAGGGAGGTTATTAAACACCCTGCATATTTATTATCTCAAAATTGGAGAAGGTCCAGATTTCAAAGGCCACTTTCTCCCTTCCTCTTCCTGAGCTGTAATTCAGACCAGAATATAAATTTTTGACTTAATGTTTCTGCGGAAATCAGCGATATGAAATTGCTAGAAACAAAAGAACGCCGAACAGCAGAGGGAAGAAATGGCTTGGCAAGATTGCCAGCCTTAAAGGGCAAGATTAATTTATAATCCCTCAGATTCTGGTGTGCAAATACAAGTTTGCAAAGCATGTAGCTTATAACTGACTTTGTGTGGCTCTGCGAGTTGGTAAATGTTACTGTCGTTAATGTGAGGTTGCCATGAAATTGGAATTTTAGGGATTTTGTTCTCATGGAAAATAAGGTGATAGCAACAAGGAGTCGCCATACACTCATGGGTGTGTGTATGTACATAAATAGAAATTTGAGAAGTGGACTAATTCCAGCTGTGTGACTCAGGAGTATTCTGGGCAGGGTATTCTGATATTTTCATGCAGAGATTTTTCCCTTGATTTAAAATCTTGGGAGAGGAAGAGTTTGAAAGAGAATTGGGGGGAAAAAAACAGCCTGAAAGTAGTGTGTGATGACTTCACAATGACTAATAAAATGTTGTGTGATGGCTCACTGGTGTGGTAAGGGTTGTTGTGAAATAAGTGTGCTTCCTGACAATCAATTGAATATTCTTTTTTTTGTAAGTTTGTAGCTATTCTATCAATTTAACTAAAATGAAGAAATAGCATGAAGTGAAATGTCAAAGTTTAGACAAGGAGTGAATTCAGTGATGGAATAACAGAAACTTTAAGTAGTGAAATTGAAGACACTAAAGATAGGACAGGAACTGGCCAAGAACATGAGTAGCTTTTCCAGGGCTTGACACAAAAATTGCACAGTGCCTTGTGAATGATTGAAATCATATTTTATAGTTACATTTTATTGGCAGGGAACATAGCTCAGCATTTGTTAAAAGACTGAAAATGACTTATGTGGTTTTAGGATGAGTTTAAAAGATTTTACAATGTGGCCCATCACTTGTTTCCTGCCATGCAGGTCATCAGAAGCGAAGGGACAGAGGGAGTAAAGTTTCGGCTCTCTGGAAAGGGAGTAGATCAAGACCCAAAAGGAATTTTTAGAATCAATGAGATGAACGGGGACGTCTCCGTGACCCGAACCCTGGATCGAGAAGCAATTGCCAATTACGAGGTGAGTACTCAGAGCCACAACGCCTCTGCCTCCGCAGTGATAGCGTGCATTGTCTGAATGTGCATTTGCTCCTGAAAGATCTGCAGTTAAATTGAAGACTCAATTGCAGCCGCTGTCCTATGAAATTTCAAGGAGAGCCGCTGGAAATGGTAAATGTGTTTGTTTTTCGTGCAATTGAAACTTGTCTGCTTTCTGCATGGAATTTCTGTCATCTATCTTCAGTGGAACTGCTGCCTGAACGTTGTGTATGCATTTGATTTCTGAATACAAAATTTTGTTTGGACAAAGGAAGATCTTTTGGGGAAGTTGTCACTATGGTACTACAGAATTATACAATTTTATTGTCAAATGGTCAATGAAAAGTACTATTGAACTCCATTTTTAGTAATGGGTGTCTTTAATAGAGATAAAGAAGATTCTGTTGACATAAAAATGTTACATATGAAATGTACATCATCTACAAAGGTCTTACTAGAGATTCTTTTCCTTGTCACTGAAAATGTTTCTCTCCATTGTATACCCTACAAACAATCCCTGAAACCTGCAAAACAACTGCCCCACATTGTCCCAAAATGCATTAAATAAATAGAGGACCTGCCCATCCATGTTTTCCATCCAGCTCTGGGCACGTGTGCTCACATAACTTGTCCCTGGCCACGCGGATCCAGAGGAGCAGCAGAATTCCAAGTGCTCAGTGGTCGGTGAATGTTCCCTTTTGTGTCCCACCACAGGGATTATCTCCCAGCCTCTGGCAGAGGTAGAGCACGGTGCCCTGGCCCCTGTGGGACACAGGCTCTGGGGACTGTCCTGGCTGCCATCCCTGACCCCTCAGTTTTGTCTCCTGCAGCATAATAACCAACACTTGTACCTCCAGTGCTGTTTCCTGCCTCCTCTGGGAGAGTTTCCCAGTTTGGTGATGGGTCCTACTGCTCGAACAGCCCTGCTAAAATTTACCATATGCTGGTTTTCAACACTTGAACATCTCCTTCGTGTCTGGGTCTGCAGTGAAATGTATGTTAAGCACTTGCACAGGATTTATGGGAGTTGCTGACATCTTTCTTGCAACGAAAACATTGCAGTTTCTCTTTTTAACGCTCTTCCTTGTCTTCATTTGCCAGCTGTTTCTTATTTTATCAGTGGCTTTCCACCTTAACGCGTTGAGTATAAACCTTGAATATTTTTTCTCCTGGAAAATCATAGTAGATTTTCAACTTAATGCAGCAAACCACAAACAGCCCTCGTATCTGATCTGGCAAAAGACACGCTTAAATTAAAACAAACCCATTTCCCTAGAGGAGGCTTTTTTGGAGCCATGTAAGTCATGTACAAGAAATGTCACGTACCAGGTGATCCAGAGCACTGCACAGCCTGGGAGGCTGGGATGCTTCCTGAGCTCTTGTCCAGCACCCTGCTCAGCACCTCTCCCCAGTCCTGCAGCAAAAAATGGGGTTGGAATGTTCTGAAGGAGAATCCTCAACTTGATTACTCTGTCTCGAATCCAAACCATTATTTTCCTGTAAAGATGTGTCATGGTGTCAGGAAGACAATGGGATTTTCTCCCTGATTTCCTTGGTAGACTAAAAGGTGAATAACCTGAAATATCCTTGAATTTCTCTCAAAAAAGTGTTTTTTGGTTTTGTTTGAGCCTCCCTCTGCCCAGCACTGTGTTTTTGAAAGGAAAAACTCAAAGCAAAATGCAAATGAGTGAAGAAGAGATCATTGTAAAAAATACAAGTTCTTTGCAAACCATCAGGATATCAAGTGTGTAATCAGAGATGGGGGAATGATGAAAAGATAAAATCAGTTTGAGTCCTTCAGCTACACCCAGGGATGTTCTGCCTGAGCACTGATCTATTTCCTGCACCTAGTGCATATGTCCTCAAGGGATAAGAATGGAAAAATGTCAATAGAACACCAAACGAAGCTTTGGTGATCACAGTATTTCATAGAACTTTGCAGGTTTTACCACCTCAGAATGTTTTAAATTAGCTAAGAATATTCAATCTGTTAAATTTTTTTTTTTCCACTGAATGTTTGAAAATCTGGGATTTGCTGCCCTCTTTCTCCTGGTGGAATACTGAAAAACTTGTAGGAGTTCTTCTCTGGATTCATTACAAGAGAACATGATTAAATTAGAGAGTATTAAACTCTACACAGACAACTTTGTTCATTGTTTGTGTTAATCCCTTCTTTCTGCAGTATGTCTTTAAACATTTTATTTCTAGTAAAAGTTAGAAAATACTTTAAAATAGAGTGAAAACATCTGTCTGAGGGCCAGGGCCTGCCAGTCTTTTCAGTGGAGCCCATTTGTGTGGAAGTTGTGTTTTCAGATGAGCTTAAAATTTGTTTTTTAGCAGAGGAACTCAAACTGGCAAGAGGAATGTAAGGCAGCTCATATTAATGACCCCGCCCTCACCCCCTGAAATAAACTTATTAATCCACTTGGTTCATGGGTTTATTTCTTATGAAACTTTGTGGTTTGTGTTCTTAGAGTCCAAGGAATATCAGCCAGCTTCAGTTTTAAGTGAAAGCTGCTTGCGAAGAAGAGCAGGAGGATTCAGGGATGATGACCAAATCCCAGCAAAGACAGACTGTGTTAGAAAATTGTGTAGCAACTCCATTTCCCCCCCTCAAGAGGCTTGTTAAAGAGCATCCTGATAGGAATTCTGCAGGTCAGAGTACACCGGTGGATGAGCATGGAATGGTTTTACTTTGGGGCTGGCTGGAGCTTGTTGACAAAACTGCTAAATGATGCTCTGAAGAGGGGGCTTAAGCAGGCTCTGGGCACGTGGTGGAATTGCTTCTGGGCTGCTGAGATAAGAGGTAGCCTAGAGCCCCTATTTAGTGGGAGCAAAAGGTGTCGCGTTGTACAAATACGATCTCGAGCATATTTGGTTTTCTCTCGAGATTTGAATAAATCAGAGCAAGTCAGAAATTTCAGACAATGGCAAATAGTTTATTTAGTTGGAACTGGAAAGTGCAGATGTGGAAAAACAGGTGAAGGAGGTTGGTGGGGAGATTTAAGATGGGTTTTCCAGCCCAAATCAGTGAGGTGCACGCCATCCAAAACCTGCCCATAATTTTTGCAATTCAGAGTCCCCTTCAGACCCATAGTCTTTTCTGATTCCAGCAGTGCAGAATTATTAATGACTTTTCAGTTCTTTCCTTGAGCAAAAAAAAATTGAAGTGCTTCTGTAAAGAGATGTGATAACAGACCAAAAGGATTCCAGTGAAGCTGGAAGGCTACCTGTGTTCAGTGTTGATAAAACCCCAAAGAACTGGGAAACAAAGGGTCAAATAGAGGGCCAGTGAAAACAGACGTCTGAAAAACAGTGATTGTGGGGTAATCTGTTCCTTAAAACCCCTGGGCTCATTTTCAAAACCTCACATTTACCTGGATAATGTATTTTGTAGGCAGAATGCAAGAAAAAGCAGGAAGAGTTGCAGAGGTTGATTGCCACCGCCAAGACGACAAAAAGTTTCTAAGTTACAAGGACTCTGTTGTGTTCTTTACTCCATATTAAGTGGTATAGAAGAATTGGCAAAAATATTCCATTATTTTTTTACTGTTCATGCATGAGATTTGGGGTTAGGCATCCCCTGGGTACAGGACAAAGCCTGTTGCCCATGGAATCCCTGCAGCAGTGAAATCCAGTCCTGCAGCCTCTAAAGCACCAGTGGCAAAGTGCCATTGGGGTGTTCCAGCTGGGACTCGAGCTTTTAGAGGGTGCTGCCATCGTTGAGAGGCAACAAATGTGTGTGGAAGAGAAATAATCAGAAAGTGATCCTCTGCAAGCACAAAATGAAGCAGCTTGATAAAACTGTGTGCAAATTAGAGCTGTGACCAAATTTACCTAGGCAATTTGAACTGCTAATGAAGAGTTAGTTTTAATTATTTTTCAAGTAAAGAGCTTTATTTGCTTTTTAAAAAAATATACTTAACAAGCAGAGGTGTGAAATCAGCCCTCAGCTTTTTTTATAATGGCAGATCACACTTCTGTGAGAGGATGCCTTGCAACTGGCAGTGACAGACTGAGATATTTAGAAAACTTATGTTAACGGGACTGAAAAGCAAACTGGGAGCGCGTAGTTCTATGAAGAATTGTTTCTATATGTTGGCTAACAAGTAGGCTGAGAGGTGGGTAAAGATTTCAGAGCCATCAACAGCTCTCTGCCGTGCACTGAGCCAAACATTGAGGGTGAGGCTGCGACCCTGACGGGCTCAATTTCCTCGTTTAATAAGAAACAAACAATGGAAATGCTTCACAATGATGAGGAAAAGTAGCCTGGTCAGGTTGCTGAGGAGCATTTTGTGGGAAAGATTTGTAAGTGCTTTAATGCATTTTTGCAGATAAGGGAAGTGTTACTCCAGCAAAACCCTGGAAGTGAATGGTTGTAATTTATGGTGTGCAGGAGAAGGAATTTTTCCTGTGTGTAAGTCCATTTTAGTGCAGCCACATCCTTTTTAGAGTGATTTATCATCCCCTGATGCTGAATCTCTGCTGATGCTGGCTGGAGGTCTATGGACAACACACAGCAACATGCTGCTCCCTCAAAAGGAAAATACAAGTTTGCTTCTGACTTCCAGAATGGTCTAAAATGTTTTTTAATCCTGGTTAGATGCACTGGCAGATTTATCTGGAGTATAACTAATCTGCTCTTCAGTTTTGAGCTGAAAGCAGTTGATGGGGAATGTCAGACCCCAGTCACCTCCTACTAATATCCCAAAAAAAGAAGGCACTCAGTCTTTCATGGCAAGAAGTTTGGTCTTGTAGAGATGTAAATTGCAGTAAAATGAGCTTGGTTTAATTAAAGAATCATTGATAGACAGAGCAAGACTGGTGATTTCAAATTGCATCTCTTACACCAAAAAATCATGGAGTAATGGCAGAGTTCTAAGTTCCAGGGAGAAATCCTGACTATTTAACAATGAAATGAAAGAAAAATTTACTGAAATAAAATAAAAAAAAGGGTTCTTTTGGAAATATAAAATATAATTATTAATCAGATAGAGAATTATTTATATACATGAGCTGCAGTTAGATCAACTGAAATACAGCTGAAAATTCTGACTGGGAAAAAGATCTCTGTAGCTTGTGTTGCATGTTATGTGTAAGGAGTGCAGGAGATAGATGGGTGTTTTCCTTTATATTGCTGAGTTTACACATATATTCATTAATACATATATATTCATTAATGCGCTCACATGTTGGGGCTCCAAGTAAATACTGAGATGACTCTTCAAAACAAAAATTCCTAGAGGCAGAAACAAACCCAGCAGAAGCAAAGCCCTGGATCCTTCAATGGGATCCATATGGGCAAACTCCTGAATTCATGGGAAACTTTCTGGCATTGATTGTTCACCAAGGTCAAAGCCAAGGTGATCACAATAACTGTGGGCATAAATCAAATATTTGAGCATATAAATTTTAAGTGGAGTCACATTTCTTAAAACTATGATTTAAAGGATTGCTTGCACAGCTGGGATGGAAATGGGATTTCCAGCTACTGGAAATATTTCTCTCCCAAAGTTGGTTTATGGGATAAAGAGAAAATCTGACAAGAAGTGAAGCTAAAATTCATGTCATTGTTATGTATTTTGTCTCGGGGGAACAAAACATTCTACACGAACTCTCTAATTTACCATATCTTGTTCATTTTTACTGGCAATAATCTGTCCAATAAATACTGTATGCAAATCAATACCTCCTAATGTTATGAGCCATCAGCAGGGAGCTGTGATTCCTTTCAGAAGGCAGTAACATCTTCATTTTATTTCTGGGGAAAGCCTGCAAAAGTCAACAGTTGCTTTTGTTGGAGGGCATTTGCTTTATTCTGAGCTCTGACTGCTCGTGTGGCTTTGCCATCCCTGCTGTCAACGGCACTGGCGTGTCACTTGCAGCAGGAATGGAGAGAAATTTGGTAAAAAGGAGAAATCAGCGAAGCTTTGTTTATAACCTATAACTGTCAAGGTACTGGGCTTGGATTTCCATCCTAAAAATAACACATTCTCCAAACACCAGGGAAAATGAATATTTTCTTATTGAGGAGGGGGAGAATGGAAATGCAGAGCAGTAGGAAATATGGGAAAATGTGAGTTTATTGAGACAATAACAAATGACACAAAATTTGTCTGCACGGTGGTTTAGTTTTGTTGGTTTTTTGTTTGTTGTTCTGTTGGTTTGGGTGTTTTTAAAATTATTTTCTAATAGAACACTCCCGGAAAGAATAATGATGTGTTCAGTAAAACACAAGGAGACTAATAACATTTTTTGTCATATTATGTTAATTGTCTATGAAACCACTTCAGTTATTATATATTAATTGCGTTTTAAGGCATTTAAAAGTCATCATGATGCTTCTTTGCTGTTTTTGTTGTTATATATTAATTGCATTTTAAGGCATTTAAAAGTCATCATGATGCTTCTTCGCTGTTTAGCATGATTGGTTTATTTGTTTCTTTTCCCTGTTTGTATTATAATAACCCTCAAAATGCCTTGCTGAGGCCTCACAGTTCTGGGTGCAACAATAATATCCAGAAAGACGCTTTGCCCTTTCCTCAGAACTTGTGTTTTCCTGCAGAGTACCTGCCCTGTGGTTCAAGACAAAGTCTTGAAGGTCTGGCCTTACTTGCTAATCTAATAATAAGCTTTTTGTCATCCATCAGTAACCTTCAGAATGTAATACAGACAGTTTTGAAGTTTGGCTGCTCAAACCTCCACATCTCTTGTTCGTCACAACACAGAAAGAAATCTATCTTATTTAGATATTTATGCAAAATTCAGAATCTTGATGTTCTACTTGCTGCAAAGACCTTGGTTTCTGTGGCTGTGTCCTGATCCTGGAAATGTAGGTCCATGGCTCTCTATAGGTTCTGTTTCTAAACAAGACAGGTGTGGTCTGTAATCAGTTCCTTTTTTCTTTTTCTTTTTCTTTTTTATTGTGTTAAGAACTCAATGAATTCATGATATTTTTGTCAATAATTCCCTGTCTACAGCACAAGGAGCTGCTGCCTCCTTTCTGACCTCCCGTTCCTTATGGACCTGAAGAAAACCATACTACCTGCTTTATCCTTACCTGCCATCTTCTTTCCATTTTCCACCTTCTTGCTCTTTTTTCCCTTGCACTTTTAGCTTCATTCCACAACATTTTACTCCCCCGTCTTTCTCGATGTTTTATGTCATTCACTTCCACTTTTCCCCCACTCTCTGCATTTCCTTGTTCAGACACTGACCTGCTTTCTGGTCTTTATAAATCACGTTGCAAGGGGAACACACATAACCATCATCTGAGCATAAATTTGTTTGGTTATTGTGTAGAACCTTTCCACTGTCTTGGCAAAAGCTGTGCTGCTTTATCCATTCTGATCAGCCTTGTCCATAAATAAATCCCTTTAGAAGCCTGTGTTCTGGAAACCTTTGAGTTCACATTGCTTACTACGGGACTCTGTCATTTCTGCAATTTTTGTGAAATAGCCCAGGTTGTAAATATCCGATGCTAATAAAATTTCAGTGGAAAATTGAACTTTGTTCCCAGGTTAATACCTTTCAGTCTGTGTACCTCCTCCATCAACTTATGGATATTAATTGAAGGAGTGTATGATTATCTGGAAATTGCTAGCATTCAGTTTATTCAAATAATTCTAATACCTGGTTCTGTCAGCCCTGGAATTGTGATCTGCTCAAAAGTGAGCATAGGACACCTGATATAATAATTAGTTCTGTCGTTTCAGAACTGTGAGGTTAATGCTTGATCTCTGTACAATTATTGTAGGATAATGGGTCATAATTTTAAAGCTGTATCTGCATGTGTTTGGGGCAAAAGCACTAAACAGGTTTTTAATATTAATGCAGAGGTAAATTTTAATTAATATGATATTTTTGCAAAATTTATGAATAGAATTTGTATAAAATTAGGAAATAAGGGTGCTTCAAGCATTCAATTTCTGGACTCGGTGATTTACTATAACATCATTACAGGGGATTAGACTACATATGATAAAATTTAAATATCTTTGCCCAGTTGAATGTGCAGTTACCTTCAAAATCCAATCTTTTGGTATCTGTTCTTTCTTACACCAAGCTTTAGGAGCCCTTATATAATGCAGCAGTTTCACAGGACCCCAAACATGGCCTGCTCATTGTTAAATATTTTTAACATGTCTGTAAGACATTTGGAGGAAAAAATGACACGATGGCCCATGGGATCTCCGTTATTGAAATGATAGAAAAATTACTGTGTGCTGGAAAAAGAAATTAAAAAAAGACAGAATATTGGAGTCTAGGATCCAACTGGCCAGGTGACCTCCAAAGTTTTTGACTGCTGCATTTCAAGTCCATTGCAGGGACTCATCTGTCTCCCAGCCCACGGGTGAGGCAGATGACCGCCTGTGGGTGGGTGATAGCCACATTTTATATTTTGATCTGTGGAAATGAAATTAGAGCCCTTTGTGGGCTGTCTCTCCCAGGATTTATCAGCTGTCCCTCCGTTACCACGCTGCTGGTAATTAACTGGGGCTCGGAGCCTCGGGGGCAGCCACAGCCCCACTGGGCCCTGCAGCTCGCAAACTCTGCAGCAGCAGAAATAAAACCCATTTTCCTGGGGCACCACAGGTGAACAGGTGTTTGCAAGAAATAAAATGATTTCTTAATGTAGTTCTGACTGATACACTTAGCAAGCAAGCAAGGAGAGATTAACTTGTACACTTGTCCATTTTAAGAAAATATGGTTGCACACCACTCTGCTGCACGTGTGTGTGTTCAGGCTGCTTTTTTTTGCTATTCTTTGACTAAATACATCCATCCAAATCTGCCCAAAATATATGTCACTGCACAAACACAAATGTATGATTTCAAAAACCATAAGTGTATCCTTTTAACTTGGTTTCTGGGGGGAGGATTTTTTGATCCACAACATCTGAAGTCTGGAATTCTTTTTGGCAGTTAGATATTTGATTCTTTAAAATGAAAATAGGACAGGACTCGATAGGTGCAAGTTCAGAAAAACCACTAACTGTGATGAAACTCATAAAAATATATGTTTGCAACACTTCACACTGCACGCAGAGCAGTGAGAATTCCCCTTTTTTTCCTTTATTAGTTGTTTTTGATGGAAACATTAATGGAAACAGGTGATTCTTCTGTGTCCACATTTTTCTTTCTTTAGATCTATTTCACTGCATAAGAGCAAATGAGAGAGAGAGGTTGAGGGAACTAAAGTTATAAATATTTAGAGAACACTGCATGAAGAGACTTCTAATATTATGGAAATTCTACTTTGGCATGATTTAACTAGCACGTAAATGATAAAAGTCATGCTGTATTTATCCTGGTTTACTCAGGTCATTACTAATTATTTCTTAATTAGACAAATTCCCTAAAATGAAGCTACATTTCTGTAAGTGTCTTGGTTTATTTTTCCTCTTCCAGCAGCTCATTAACAGGAGACGTGACTTTAGTTTATGAATTTTCAAGGGATAATTTGCTGATATGAGTTCATGTAAAACACCATATGTTTAGACACGCGTGGTGGATCTTTTTGTTTTGAGGGGTTTTGCACTTTTTCTGTAGAGAATAGAAGAGGTCCCAGTAGCTGCTGGCAAAACCTCTTGTGCAGGTGTGAAGGAAGGTTTCAAGGACAATCCCTGGAAACCCAACCCTTGGAGGTTACCCCATAAGAACATTTTTTCCCTCTGATTTTTGTAGTTTTCAAAACCCTTTGTCCAAATTAGTTTGTCTGCCAGGGCTGGGAAATGCTCTGCTTCAGGCTCTTCTCAAGTCCAACACTAAAACATAAAAGAACATCGAACAGTCCAGTTGGGACTGAGGGCTTCTGAGCGGGAAATTGGGGGAAATATTGGAGAAGGTGGTGTGGAGCCAGAAAACCTCCATCTGAAATGGTTCTGTACATGGAAAGCCTGGAGAAATACAAATTATTTCTTCTGGTTTTGTCATTAACAAGTGTGATGTGCTGCACCCTGCCCTGCAGCTGCATTTGCAGTCTCAATTTGCAAAGCAGAGACAGTTCATCTTCTCAGAATTCTTCACAAACTCTGCTCTTGACATTATTCTTAATATTTATTTTACACACTGGCACTTCAGATATCTGAATGTAAGGAATTGAAAATACCTATTATCTATTTAAAGCTCTGTTATTATATATATTTCTTAAATGTATTATGTATCCATAAAACACAGGTGATCTGTGTTTGTATACAGAGTACAGATTTTGTTTGTGGATGGGAACAAATAAAGTAATGTACTACAGTTGCATTTCTGTTAGATTCAGAGGATTTAATAGGGTAATAATATAAAATAACAGGATTATGATTTACTATTTAGAAATTACTAAGAGGGAAGAAAATCATGACAGTTTTAAACTACCAATTTTTCTTCTTGTCTAAAGCAACCTGTAAAAAACTTCCATTTTTTTCCTTGCTGCTAAGGAAACAGCGGAGAGGACAAAAAAGAGGTAAAAAAAAATTGTTCTAAAAATAACATGTATTGCCCAAACGCTATGAAATTTTATTCTATTTTATATTTTCCCCTCTAAAGAGGACATTTGCTGTGGCAGAACGCCTTGCTCTCTTTCCCAGTTCTCATGGACTTCTAGTTTCCCTGTGATCAGTGTGATGTTCTCTCCCTCAGGGAGGGCCTAATTTTCCTCAGGGATTCTCAGGTGTGAAGGCTTTATTCCCAGAAACTGGAGCCTTTCCCTCAGAAAAAGTTGCAGTCTTTGCCCAGCCAAAAATCTAGAGCTTGCAACAGAAATTTGGAGAAAGAACAGCGATTTTGGAACTCGCTGGGCCTAAAGCCTCCCTGAGTTGGCATCTCGGGATGCTCACAGGAGTGCTGAATGTGCAGTGACAAGGACCTGCAGGAACCGTGGGTGTGCTGTGCACAAACCCAGCAAAGGAGAGCACGGCCTGGGATGGTTTTGGCCCTACAGGACCTGGTTCTCCAGACCTGTCACTCCCTGGTCCCCCAGCTTGGTGGGATGCGGGGTGAAAGGAGTAACAGAATCAATATGGTTTCAGCAGAAGCTGTTTATTGCTTGCATAAAACTCCAGTTACAGTTTCTAGCTCTATTGTCCATCCATTGGCCAAGCCACTTGTCCATCAGGCAGGCACACATCCTTCAGGACACCTAACTGGTCAGGAGTCCATCATCACACTGTGNTACTTTCTATGTGCACAGCTGTCCGTCCATTGGCCAAGCCACTTGTCCATCAGGCAGGCACACATCCTTCAGGACACCTAACTGGTCAGGAGTCCATCATCACACTGTGCGTCTCCTATTTAGGTTTTGCGTTTTCTGCAGGCAGTTTCCCAGGCTCTTCGTTCTATTTTTCAGTCCTGTTGTTGTCTCAGTAACCTTGATGAATTCCTGAGAGCCTGGAAAACAAGGCTGCGGGTGGCTTGTTATCTACAAACCTTTTGGCTGGTACAAAGAATGGCCTAAGTTGTTCAGATACATTGCTACAGCGGGACACAGATGTGGCTCTGCACAGCTGGGAGACTCCAACTCATCTGTGCCCTTTAACATCTCAACAGTGCCTCAGTTTGAAAGGCACCCTGCATTCTGCCAGCTTCCAAACTGCAAAATTAACAGTGGCTATTAATTTCCAGGTACTGAGTCGTCCAACGATAGGGATCTCCAGCTCCCGATGGGCCTGCTTGCAATTGATATGTGCAATGTATTTATTAGAGATTTGCTTTAAAGGAATGCAGGTGTTTGAGGATGTGCATTTAATTTCATTTCTTCCCTGGGAGCTTTGATCAATGCTGTGCTCTGCCATGTGCTTTGAACTTGTAGATGCGAGCGTATAAATAATTTCCCATGTCAATTCCTGGTTCATCTACCCAGGCTGATATAGGGAGGCAAGTTGTCTCCTAAATTCTTGTCAGTGGGATTATTGAATTGATTAGTTGAAATGTGAATTAAAATTACAATGAAAGGCAAAATTGTATCTCTTAGGCTTCAAGTCATTTGCTCAAAGTGTAGCAGTCAGATTACAGGCGTTTGATCAGGTTTGTACTATGAATAAAATCTGTTTTCAATAGCCTTTTCTTTTTTTTTTTTTCTGTTTGTAAATCGATCTCTTAGATTATTAGCAATTACTAAACAAAAACAAAAAACCAAAAAAAACCAAAAAACAAGCAAAAAAAAGATGTAAGATTTTTTTTCCAGTTTTTCAGCTTAAAGAGGAAATTCCATTGATTTTTGAAAATACTGCAAATGTGATTCAGGAAACATAATTACCTACAAATGCCATCAGTAGCATATAATGATTTTTTTCCCATAGATTCAGCTCAAAGTACTTAAAATGACAACATGGGCATTGCATATAAAATTGCAGTTAGTATTTACAGGTTATTGATATATGTTTTGCTATAACAGACTCAGGACATACTTCAGGCATGAACCTTTGCATTTGCGTCTGAGTCAGGAGCTTCCCTGATGAAAGGAAAATTCCTTCCTTCCTTCCTTCCTTCCTTCCTTCCTTCCTTCCTTCCTTCCTTCCTCTGGAACCTTCACTCTGGCTCCCAGGAAATCTTCCCTACACAGGAAAAGAATGTGACACGAGGGGACCNCTTCTTGCTTGGTGGAAAAGGTCTTCCTGAACATATTTTCCTCACTTATTTCATCTCCATCATCCAACTTTCTCAATGTGGCTCTGAGATGGTCCCGTGTTATTGAAAACTGACAGAACACAACTTTTAGACCCCAGCAGTCTTTGCAGAACGTCTGTATTTTGCTCCCCTCACCCCGTGGCCATGCAGAGCACATCCTAATCCCCACAGAAGTAGTTTTAGTGATTTAATAGCTGCTGCTCCTCACACAGCATCAGCAGTGACTCGAACTGCAGCTCTGCTGAAGGATCCTTTGCTCCTGCTGATATTATCATCTTGGTTAAGTGAGAAGCAAATGTGCTGCTGGGAGCTACTCGGGCTTAATTTTTGCTATTCAGCACCATAAATTACAGTATTTTATGGTCACTGTAAAAGGTGTGATTTGAACCAATTATGCATTCTGCTCTAAATCCCCAAACTTTGGAGAAGCATGTAATTATGGAAAGTAATTTCCACCGGGTCAATTCTCTTTTATCTGTTCACAGAGAACACCAGGACATGTGTATGAAGTTTATAAGCATCATTTTAAACGAGACTTATTAAGGCTGCTTATTTATGAGAATGTTTTCCTTTTCAGCTCAAAACTTGCCACATGTGAGTAGCATAGAGAATTTACCAGCTTCTGCAAAAGCTCTTTTCTTTATTCTGAACAGGGATGAAATGGAGGTGTTAGGACAGAAGGAAAGGAAGCAGAGGTTTGATGGAATTTGGAGATGAAATGTAGAATTTTCAAAATTACCCACAAACAACCAACACAGCATTTATGTAACGCTACTGCCCATTGGTTTCAGTGTTAGATACTTAGGATCTCTTGGAACAAGATTTAGCTCTTTAAAAGATGTGCTAGATTGCCACCCAAGTTTCTCTATTTTTATGGGACTTTGTGTAATTTTTTTCATACAGATTTTTTAATGTTAAATATGCAGGGAACTAAATGCTTGTTTTTTCTTGTAAAGCCAGTGTTTAAATTTTACCTGTCTGTTGAGTCAGATTTGGTTGTAACTTTTTTCTAAAAGTTATGGAATCCAGAGGATTTAAACAACCATTTTCTTAAAGGTGTTAGGATCAGGTTTCCTCCTTTCCTTGTTTGGCCACCCTCAATCTCACAGATTTGCTGCTTCAGGCAGGGTACCACTGCACTCAGTAGTTAGTAAATGTTGATGTGCTCTATGAGTAATGAGAAGTGGTGTCACACACGTGGCTCAGCAGTGGTGAGGTGGCAATGAACTGATGGGTGGTGGTGTCTTGATGTCTGTCTTTGGAGCTGCATGATTACATCAGCATCCAAAATTGAACTAAGGCTTGCTGTTGTCTAACTGCTTCCATTGAGACTGTGATGGGTTAGGCCAAACCCTAATAATTTCGGGTTGTTCATGAGCCAGGATTGAACTTCTAACATGTGAAATGACAGAAAAAATAGATGACTCAAACTGAACTCTGCTAAAAAGCAGCAGTTTATCCATTAAACACGATGCTAGCTATTAGATGTGATTTCTTTTTCTACATGTGTGATGGCTTTTTAACTAATAAATTTCATTGTTGACAAGCAATTGAAGAGAAAAATGAATGTAACATTTGGGATTTAAAATAAAAACAGGATGCAAATTTTTTAAGAGCTTTTCTATATGGGGATGATTACAGAATGTACAGTGCAGTGAAGAATTTGGCTGGTTGCATTTGGAAATGTGTAGCTGTGACAAGCACAGTTGTACAGGAAGCAAAGATCTGGTGTTATGTCTGAGATACACACAACACACGAGGTGCCAGGTCCAATTAACAGTCTGATGGTGGTAAATCCATTATCCTTGGAAAGAGAGGCCACCACCAGGAGACATTAATTCAATGTGACACCAACTGGGGTGTTTATATACAGTTAATTGCAATGTCAGACATTCTGCTCTAATTGAGTTTAATTGTGGCAAAATTGGAGTTAATTAAAAGTTAATGGTATAGAGCACATCGTGTTATTATAAACTATGGGTGCGTGTTTCATATCCTTATTATTGTTGTTTAAATGGTGCTTTCAATTACTGTGCCTTGTATTGGCACTTTGGAAACGGGCTCTAATTGTTTTGACATCACTGAAAGTTATTGTTCTGAGGAGGCCTCAAGAAATGTGTTTGATTCATAAGGCTTGACAAAGTTTAGGTTGGTTTGTTATATCACAGTACAAATGTCACCTGTGATGGTTCTACCCACCTTGCTAAGGAAAGGTTGGAGAGTGCTGGTAAAACAGGAGAAGTAAATTCCACCTCAGCTTAAGAGAATGATGGTACTTTTGGCATTGTCCATCATAATTTGGGTAAGGAAACCACAATTTCCTTATATTTTGTGAATCCACCTTTTTCTAATTGTGTCCAATCTCTGGCTGTTCTGTGAGTATCTCTGGTGAACCTCCTGTCTGTGGGATTTTCCCTGGGTTCTCTTTGCTTTCTTCTTTCTCTGCACCCTCTGTTTGCTCCTGTTATACATTATATTATATATATTCCAATGATTTATTTACTGGCAGCTCCATCTCTATCCCAGCCTCTCTCTTGATGAAGTTTATATCAAAACCTTTCTGCTTGACATGTCCTCCAGTTCAGAAATAGTCATTGCATTTTCCAGTTTTCTGTCAATTTAAACAGCCAAACCATCCTGGTGTCCATCAGCCCAACACCAGGTTGATTTTCTTGGTTTCCTCACATAGTTTTCCTTCACATGCTTATTTGGAACTGTCCAAATATTAAAAACAAACAAACAAACAAACAAACAAACAAACAAACAAACAAACAAACAAACAAACAAGCAAACAATTTTGTGAAATGCTTCTTTCCAAGAACTGTGGTTCCATGTGCAGCCCTGGTTCATACAAGAGAGGTGAAAGGTGTTCTAAACATATTGATGAACAAAAAATGCTGTGCTGGAAATGGCTCCTGATGTGGGGAAAGTGACGCAGTAAAATTACTGATTTTCTCCTGTGGGCCAGCAGCTTCCTCAGCCCTTTCTTCTGTAAAGCTCAATAGACTGGAAAAGGCAGAACATTTCAGTAACAGCAGAGTCACTTTGTTCCAGAAAGAGGAAATCTGGCTATGGAGCTGCCTAACAGAATTTTTTCATCTGAAATAGTCTTTATTAATCTTTTTGTTCAAATAAACTTTTATCCTTGTGGAAAATATAATTGCTTACTGCTTTATCAGGAATTGTCATTTTCAGAAAACATCAATGAGATACAATCCTGTTTCACTGAAGGACAATAATCTCAAATAAACAACAGGAGAAAAACAAACCAAACCAAATCGATTTGCCAGTTTTCCTAAAGATGAAAATCCTTTAGCTGCTTAACATTAAAAACTGACCCAAAGAAGTGAGTTAAGACTCAGGTGAAAACACTGTCATAGTTCAAAAAGCACAGGGAGCTTCTTCCTGAGGACTAAAACAGGACAGAGCAGGTGGGGAGTAGATTTGTATTCGAACCTTTTTGTTTAATTTATCACAGCTAGCAGGTCTGGGTTTCTTTATTTAAAGAAAGATGTTTTACTAGGTCATAGGTGCATCTAATAAAAGGAGTTTCTGTCAGTGGCAGTAAAATTAATACTGCAAATATCTTGCATCAGGAGCGTGGAACACACCAGAAAGTCCTGAAATGGAGCTTGTGAGAGACCCAAGGAAAAAAAGAATGATGATTTCTGTAACCTGGTGGTGCTTTAAAATCTGCTGATTTGAACTGATACTAAAGTGGATTAT
>VYZR01066696.1:0-12442 GCA_013400675.1 Oxylabes madagascariensis
AAAAAAAAAAAAGAATTCCAATTCCGGGCTGTAATCTACCTTTGTCACCTTTACCTAGTGCCCAGAGTAAGACTCTGCAGAACTAGTACGACTGCAGTGAAATGCATTAAGTGATCTAAAATGATCTAAAGAAAAACAAGAGATACTGGGATATATATGCTAACTTATTTTACTTTTTAAATAAAATATTATGGTTTATGTGATAGTGTACCAGAGAGAATTGTACAAACTAAAGCATTAGGTAAGTGTGTGCTTTTCTTTCTCAACACGTCTTCAGTGTGGTTTATTAAATAAGTAAACTTGAGTAATCTCTGCTATACCTTCAATCCACACACATGACGTCATTATGTGTTTTTTATTACAATGCATTTATCTCACGAGTGCCTTAAAAATGGAAAATGAGCCAAAGTATTTATAACCTGCTGTACATGATGCTTGAAAGGAGTCCAACAAATTCTTCTCTCAAGCCATTCTTTTAAAGGTCCTTCCATAAAACTATGGCTTTGAAATTCTACTTTTATTTTTTTTTCTTTCAGAGTAGATGGAAGTATGAAGTATTTGCAATTTTGAGTAAGTATTCTTTTTTCCCTGCTGGTTTAATAAAAGCAAGTATCTATCTACAGTAAGTGGAGTACTCCAATGATTTCTCTGGTAGCCTCAGTTTCAAAGAAACTTTTCAAAAAGCCTTGTTTCGTAAAGGTTTGAATGTATGCCTACTGCTGCCAACAATTATGATTCAGGAAGCAACATACAAATGGTGACTCTGTTCCATCTTCAGCTATACTTTCTTCTGACTCATCATCACAATTCAATTTTAAAAGCCATTAAGAACACTCAAACTGCTTTCCTGATGTAAGAACAGAAATTGTATTGAGTGAATCAGTCATATACAGACTTAAAAGTGTGCCTGCACAAATTCTCACTGCTGCCCAGAAACCTTTCAACTTACACTGGTAAATATGAATGTTCCAAGCCTGGCTGATTCCCACACAAGCTTTGTAACTTTTTTTTTTTTTTTTTTTTTTTGGTACCAGGCCAAACTTTTATCCTTACAGCCTTTGCAAACGCCAGTTGGAAATAGTAACTGGTAAGATCTACTCCAGCAAACCACAGGGCCAGGAAAGAACCTCAGAGGTAAGAGCAAACAGACCAGATCTCCTAACACCCAAATTCTCAGGTAGCAGCCAAGTCCTCCACATGCACCAGACCTCAGCAACCCCCCTGTCCCTGGCCACACAGTTCCCTCCCACTGGCAAAGACAGCAAGCAGGGGAGGGGCAGGGAAGTGAGGGAGAAGGGATGGAACAAGCCAAGGCTGGACTGAAACTCTCTGCTTTTATAAAGCAGAAAGACCTGACATTTCCTTCTACAATACAGGGTCCACGTCTATTGCCCCAGCTCTCTCCACAGGCTTAGGAAAGGTAGTTGGATTTACCCTGGCAGTGTGTGGGAGAAACACCCAAATTCTCAGGAGGTTCAAAAACAACTTCTACCCACAAACTTCAGAACACTCAAGTAGAATAAGGTACTTGGCAAATTTTAAAACATCCTGATGAAGTAAGGCACTTTGCAAACTTTAAGTCGGCAAACTTTAACTTAGCCAGACACAACAAGGTACTTACTGGAAATTTTTGGTTCAGCTTTAAAAAGAGGAAGGTAGAAGAAAGAGAAAGAGAAAGAAACAGGAGAGGGAAAGGTAAGTATTCACCATCCTAGGACCCACTGTTCCTCCAGTCTCCTACACTGTCTTTGCTTCTGTAAGAACTGGGAGGAACAAGAGGAAAGGGAGGAATACTACATCTCTGCTGTCACCTGTTCAGACTGTCAGCCCCTTTCCCCCAGAGCACGTGTGGAGGATGGAAGGGCGCAAAACAAAAAGGGTGCAATACAGAAGGAGAAAAGAAAGAGCACCAGGCAGGTCTTGTTTAGAAAAGAGTCTAAAACCTCCTCGAATCAATAGAAAGTCCCTTTAATTGACTGCAATGGGCTTTGAATTAGACCTATATTCTACTTATCAAGTACAGCTGCTGAGAATCAATAATATTTTGACCTACCCTTCAAAGCAACAACTACACTACTAACTTCTGGCTAAGAAAAAGTACAATTAATAGCATATTAATTCATTAGAGTTTATCTCACTGAAGTCACCTTCTCATCAGGTGGTAGAGTCAGCATTTAGAAGTGATCACGCATGAATATCCTGTGTAAGTGAGGCCATAAAGAAAATACTTTTGTTCTTAACATTAAGTCGGATCAAATATTCATTGATATCTACATCTCTTAGCAAGTATCTCAAGCAGAGATCAATAAACACTTATTAGTCACTGACTACGTTTCCTGCAATAAAGGAGGGAAATTCAGCCAGCAGATCAGAGAAGCCAAACAACTGGGGGAGCTGGAGTTTAGTGCTTGCCTGCCGGATGATCATTTACCTTCTCATTGTCTCAGTTGCCACAACTAGAGAACTGCAGATCAAAGGATTATTTAAAAACTATAGTGATTTCTTTAAAAAAACAAGTCATTATTTCAAAATACATGTATGGATTGTTGCAAGGAAAAAAATCACAACTGCAAGTTTTTGGTTTGTGAATTTTTTTTCAGGCTGAAATCAGGAAATGCATTGCTTTGTGAAATGGGGAATAAAATTATTAAACTTTTCAAAGATTTACATGTGCCTCTTTGATGTTTCTGTGGATTGCTGAAGTCACTTACTTTACCTGAAGTGTTTTACCGCCTTAAATCACATACAATATTTCAAATAATATTCTAGCAGAAAACCAGATATTTGAGTTGTTTAGAGAGCAGAGACAACCATTAATACTGTTGAACTATGTTGTAGCAAAAAGTTTTCTGCTGCTTTAAAGAAAGTATTCCATAACCTTCCAAAATAACCTGTGTGTAATGGACAATATAGGATTACTTTTTGGCAGAGGGAATATCCTGTTGCTATTGACTGCAGTGTTACAGTATCCTCACATACCAGTACACAGTTATTGTGAGATAAAGACCACGTTGAAAAACAAACTGATTGCAGCACTGAAAACAGTAAAGGAACTGTCCAGTAATATAAAAATTCACTTCTTTGGGAGAACAATGACTGGAACAGTGTCACTTCTAGATTAGCATTAAAGAATTAAAGTTTTAACTGCAACTAAGTAATTAATGCAGTGTATTCCTTTCTTCCAGGGATGCCATTTTAAAGCAAGACAGGAAAACTTGATTAGAGATGGTTCTGTAAATGGTTATATATAGATAAATACACATATATATATATAATGACAAGTACATATATATAATTTATATCATCTGTTGATATAAAGCTGTGTGGTATGTTTCTGGCTTTCTCCTCCAGCTCTCTTCACATTCATACATTTGTTCAATTTGTACTGCTGTAACTATTATGAGGCAGAAAAAAAGCTACTGGCATCTACTTTTCACAGGGAATTTACAAGGACAATGTCTACAGAAAGAAAAATATGCTCACCACGAGCAATCCAAATTCTTTAAATTTTTCCGTTATTCTAGAGGGTTGCAATAGGCAGAAACTTTCACTTTACAGTAAAACCAAATCTAATTAGTGAAAGAATTATTTTAATGAAAAGTCTTAGTGAGATATAGTGAAGAGTTTTTCCAGGTGAGAAAGGTTACATTTAATCCTTGTATGTGCAACAAATTCACTCATGCATGTTTTTCAGTTTTAATTTCATCCAATGTTCTTTAAGGCAATGACTCAAAATATACACATACGACCTCTGATATATTTCAGGTGCACACATTGCAATATAGAGCACCTGAAGAAAGATGTGGGGATGTTTCTGGAGCAATCAATGAGATGTCTTTCTGAGATGTTGTGAGTTTAATTCAGCAATCCCCAGTGCAAGGACACACTCACCCTTGAGAGCTGTGTGGTACCCTGGGGGGAAGGTGAGCAGCAGTGCCCTGGCTGTCCCCAGAGCTGGGGAGGTGGCTCTGGCCACCCTCAGTGACCACAATGCACATCCTTTGTTGGTGGCTGTGGAAGGGATGGGCTTTTGGTCATTTCTTGGAAGCCAATGACGAACTCGATGAGACATTGCCAAGGTACAAGGTAAAAGCAATGTATAGTGTCACAGTCATGCCTTAAAAAAAAAAGTAATTATTTAAAAATGCTGCTGTCATCATGTCCCTTTCAAATGTTACAGTGACTTACCATGGTGTTAATGTCACACCATCTACCGGCACAGGTTATAACATAAAATAATTAGTGACCAATGCTAGAGAACATGAAGTCATATTAAAATATATATATATATATATTAATAGGGCTGTAGACATACAGCTTTATTTGGATAGATCAGATCCATACAATAACTGGGAGAAGTCTTCCAAAGGACCCATTAGTTATCCTTTAGGCCTTCTAATTAATGATGTAGTCTTCTGAGAGCATATTAATAACTCTGATATTAATAGCAGCATAATTCTAGCTGAGGATTAAAAAAATGATGCACTATTTTATAAGTACTTGTACAGCAGCTTGGGACTTACTAACAAACACATACATAAATTCATCAGATTGAAAATTAAGGAACAGATTTCTGAAGGTGTGATTAGGGACCTCAATCACATCTCTAAAATGAACTGCTGTACTTTCATTCAGGACTTATCTTCAGTTGTCTCAACTTGTAGAGTTCAGGGTGGGGTTTGTTTGTTTGGGGTTTTGGGTGGGTTTTGTTTTTGTTTTTGATGCCTCAGTGGACCGGATTTTCAGTGTTGAAAAGACAGATTCCAGTTCTCAAGTCTATTTCCTGAAGCTCATGAACAGTATGTGCCACGCTGGTCATAAAAAATCAGTCCCCATAATCGTGAATGGCTAATATTTAATAAAACATCTGATCACAAAACCAAATCTAAAAAAAAAGAAAAAAAAGTCAGTAGTAAAATAACACTCCGACTTGCTACTAAATGCAATGTTCTTTGATATAAGTCTATTTCAACTTCATTTATTCCAGGGTTCTACAGCAGTCAAAATAATCAATGCAGAATTTTCCATGTGATTTACACATTGCTTTTTAAAATGAATTGTCTGAAACAAAAAATGCTTTTTTCTGCTGCCTGGCTTGTTTTCTAAAACATATTCTCTTTCTTTTAAAGTGAGAGAATGACCTCTGCTTCGGGAACAATTTTCTGAGACAGTGTGTTTATCAAACGGCTTCTCTGCTTTCATGAAAACAATTTATTTTCACTGAACTCCTCAAGATAAGCATTGAAGTCAGGAAGAATGTACAATGACATTTATAATTACATTCAAGAAACAAATATTTTGCTAAAGAAAGGGTTTGGATTTTTATCGGTTTTAGAGATACAAAATATTTTCTTTCTTCCAATATACCATTTAACCATATTGTCTCCCTGAAATCACAAAGTATATTTTCATATGCATGGAAAGAAAAATCCAGGACAGTAATCTCATAGAAAGGCTACAGTATGCATTCTAAACAATGAAAGCTGTAGCCTAATCCTTACAACCAAATTGCCTTCCCTGCCCCACTCTTTGGAAATAATCTGTAGAAAAGCACAATTTAAGCAGAAGGATACATGCCCCTTGCAGAGCCTCCTCCAAACAACCCCTCTATGCCCAATCTTACACAAGAGGCAAAACAGCTGTCTCTTGGGATGGCACATCCTTCTCTCCAGCTTTCCTACCACGCTTTCCCCTTGCTGAGAGACATTTCTTAAGCTCCAAAGCTCAGTGCAGTGGACACTGGGCATGGTGCCTCCCATTCTCTGGGAAACTAGAAGACCTTGCTAAGAAATCTCCCTCTGTTTCCTTTATGGATTCAGCCATTGGACCTGTTCTCAACAGCCACCAACAGAAGCTCAGTCATGCCAGACAATTACTGCTTCCTGCTGTATTCTCAACTACCCCTAAAATCAAGGTAGTCCACAGTGAATCTCATCTTTCAGGACAAAGCAGCCACAGCTTTAGCCATACAGTGCCTGTATTTTGAAATGCAAATTCAATAACTACCTATGCAAAAGCTACCCATGAATATATTTAGGAGTTCCATTTGGGCTGCCTGGAAACGGGGGGTTTACAGGATTAAAAAGACGTACTGCTATCACTCCAATGAATGCCCTTTAATTTGTGTGAATTCATTTTAGAATAAAAAATTTAAGATCTGGTTTATTCCTTGTCAGTCAAACATCCTAGCTTTTCATTATCCCATTTTTTTTCAGTGCATGTAGGTAGTTCTCATCATAAAGATCCCCTGATAAAGTTCTCCTCCAGAGACATACTCTTTTTGTAGGCTCAGCTAGTGAAGAAATATCATTCATTTGTAATACTCAAAGAGAAGTTGAAAAAAAAATCAAAAGCAGCTGAAAAGAGATTGTATTTCACTAGTATACACCAAGGCTTTATTTAAAATATACAGTGTTAAATTTGATCAAATATCAACCCACCATTCAGAGTGAAATAATCTCTTTTAATTTGCATGTATCTGTGTGTGCCAAAGAGAAGTGTGTTTGCTTTCAAGCAGGTGCACATCCTGCTATGACTAAATCCTAACTCATCAAATTGCTTTACCAGTGTGGGACATGCCCTTTTTCTGGAACAGCTTCAAGTATTTTCCCCAGCATTTCAGCCACCTGTTTACCGAGTTCATACTCCAAAGGAGATGCATGCAATTAGAAACAAGGAAATGAAAATAAATGACCTTGTTTGTTATAAATAACAAAGAGACTCAGCAAAATTAATGCAGTGAAGCCTGACCTTCTGACCTGAAAGAAAGAATCACCTCATTCCTTTGTAGCAGGCTCACAATGCTCCAGCACCAGGCATTGTTGTGCAGCTTTGCCTCTTTTGATGGATCTTAAAGGAGTATATTCTAAATATTAAATGTTTTACAAGTTAGATTAGGAAATTTGCATTAAAAGGAATGTTGAAACAAAGTCAAGAGAGCAATGATAAAGATTATCATTGCTTTATTTAGAGAATCCAGGTAAGCTGTGTGTATGGCAGTGCACTATAATACAGTTTTTCAATTGAAAAATAAATATGACATTCCAGGTGCTAAAAAGCCATGAAATGTCTCCTTCGGTGTTCAGTGAATTGATGAGGGAGAAATTTTTTAATTAGCCAACTCCAGGAAAAGGAAACAGTTTTCTTTTGTTAATTGTTTGTGCTATGATGGTCTGACTTTTGAAAAAAAAGACGAAGTACTTCCACAGCTACTGCCAAAAATATATACTTTTTTTCTCATCCTTTAATTAGGCAAGTAGAAATGCTATCTTTTGTATGAAGCTTACTGAATAATGTTTCTATGGGTTACATTTTCACTTTTAATTGATTCATGTCAGTCTGGAACAGTGTCCAGCTGCAACAGAGGGCAAGGTGTTAGAAATTTGTTTCCCTGCTTGTCTTTGGAGAAAATGAGAAGACAGCATTGTTTTCATGGCAGCCCTCACAAAAAGAGCAGTGTGTAATTACAGTGCTGGTTCCCATCTTGTCAGTCTCCAAAACAAGTCTGTTATTAATGAAGCAGCTCAGAACCGTTGCAGAAATGAAAGGAAAATGCGTTTGCATCTCACTGAAAGCAGTTCCCACAACAGGTATTGTTTGATAAAGATTTTTCCAGAGCTTGTTTTGTGGGTTTTCTTCCCCTTCTCTCACTTTCAGTGACATCCATCCAGCTGCTGAGGTACAGCAACATCCTTCACAGCAATCACAGCCTCAACTCTGCAAGTTCCTCTTCCACCCAGAGCGCATTGATGGGGCAGCTCCACCTGCAGTGCCCAGGGCGATGGGCACAGCCCAGGGACACAGCCAAGGCAGGGGGCACAGGAGGCATGGCAGTCACAGGGAGGCACTGGGAAATCAGTCTCCCACACAGGAGGCAGCTCCTGGGCTGGAGCAGCAGCCACAGCGGCAAAAGGCGCCTCATGCAGGACCATGAATGACCAGGATCAGGAGCATGAGGGAGCAGTGGCTCTTCTCCTCCCCCCCGCCTCGCTCTCCTTCCATCATTCTGCATCCAGTGGAGCCACTCCACCCCCTTAAGCTCTTGGCATGACTCACTCCTGCTCCCAAACTTTTACAGTAAAAGGGTGACCTGAATGAATAATTTCCAGCAGAAAAAGAGCTGATCAACACAGCCTCTCCTTCTGCTCTTGCAGTCTCATTAACAGCTTGTGCTTTTGTCCAAATGTGTGTATCATTAAAAACTAAATACTCCACATGGCTGAAGATAGGGATATGTTGAAGTGTTTGACTGAATCAGAGACCTTTGGGGTACTATGTTCTCAATCAATCTGCATTTGTGCACACAGATTGAAACCAGAGAACTCATGTATCTAAACACTGAGCTGTGAGGCCCTGTATGACAAGCCCCATCTGAGAAAACCTTCATGACAAACAGGTTCTGAGAGCTGAGCCCAACCAGAAGAAATTCTGTGTTTATGGAACATGAAGTCACAATCTCTGTCCTGCTCTGGGGCTCCATGTGTGGTCCAGTCATGAAATACCCAGGCTGGAGAGGGGCTGTGGATCTGTGCTGATCCACCACCAGTGCATGTGATGTGCAAGGGAAAAGGGAGAGCAGAGCTGGGGATCCAATAATCCAGGGCTCATGATTAGAGCATGACTTACACGCAGACTTACACTGCCTTCTTCAGCTGATCTCCTTCATTTTACAGCAACGACTTCTACAGTTCCAGCCAAGTTTACTGCAAATTGTGCAAGCACCAAAACCATGCTAATGTGCAGTTCTAACATGCAAGCTGATTGTGCAAGCACAACAATTTGCTCTGCACCACATCCTTGACTGTCCTTGCAATACCTGGGTGAGACAGACCTCATTGCTGGGAGGAGTGGTCTTTTCTGTAATGACAACTAAACCAAATACTAAGAAAGACAAAGAACACAGCAGTGTTACATTCAAAAATCAGTGCTAGAGACATGCAGATAAAAACAGTACTTCAAAAGGCTTGAAATTAGTAGCATCCAAAATGAGTGATATTATAAATTAGTTTAGAAACAACAATTTTCAGGAACATTAGTTTACATGAAGCATGTATGCATAATGGGCATTTGAAAGCTGAAGTCAAGTCTCCCTGGAAAGCAAATGGTGTAGTTTTACTCCTTGGCTGTTTCACCGATTCAGGAAGGGTAGCTACCCACAATGGAGCAGGAGAGCACATATTTTTTTCCCAATAATACAAGAGGCACATGCTGACCAAGAAAATAGTTGTGAAGACCAGAGTTCCTACTCAAAAACCAGGGCTCACCCAACTGCAGCTCTTGCAATTCGCAATTAAAGGCGCCGCATGGTCAAAGTTATTGTCACTGGCACTGGGGAAGACCTCAGAATTAACAAAAGTTTCCTTCTTTCTCCCTCTGGTACCCATCTGAAGAGAGAGTAAGCAATACCACAGACAGTTTGAGGGGACAAAGAGAGTGTCAGGGCCAGTGTCCCTGTCTCAGCACGACAGCCCTTACTGGCCATGGCTGTGTGGGCTACTGCTGAGCACACAATGATTTTGCACTGAAAGACTAAACCAGCCATTGCTCTGGACTGAACAACCACAACTCTTAACTCATTCCTTCATTAAATGCTTTGCCATTCCTTGAGAATGAGAGGGTCTATAGAAAAAATCTCATTGTCCTGTATTCCACTGATAAACAAAATCTTATATATATTAAACTGTTCTATAGTAGTCATCTGTTCTTTCCAAGCTGTGACAGGACTTTGAATTATTTGCTCTATCAGCAACTGCTGCAGAAAATTCCCCAGTTATGCCGTGCATGGCAGGCTTGCGGAAACACCCGTGACAATGAAGCGAGCAGAGAACTCATACATGACGGAATCCACTCAGCAGACTGGTTTTTGGGGACAGTTGGGCCTCAACAAACAATCCTTTCTTCTCGGTCTATAGAGGAGCTGCACTGGGGCCTACTTTGGCCATTAGTCTAAGGAAAGCCTTTGTTGAACATATAGCTGCTTCTCACATTGAAAGAATAAATCACATTCTTATTCTGGGTATGTCTCCACCGCATTCACTGATGTGAATGTTGTTCCATGGCTGAAAAACTGGGTAAACAGCGTGCCCTGTGCAGCTCTGAGCTGCTGTGGCTACGTTACTGCCTGAACAACCTCATTTACAGCCAGCCTGGATGTGCCTGTAAGAGCGGCAGCCCTGGCGGAGATCTGTTCTTCAGACAGTATACCCCCTCTTTTCGGGAATATTTCATCCTTCAGGCTGGATTACCAGGATTTGAACCACTTTGGAACCCACTTTGCCTGACAAGAAGGGAAAATCCTATCTTTTCTATGTGCCTAGTGAAGCAAAACACAAACTAGGCAAGTTTCAGAAATGGTTCTGAATCTATAGGGTTTTTTTAGGGTTATGCAGATATATGTTAATTTCTCAGGCACACATCCCAGAAGTACATGTATAGTGCATGTTCCCTTTCTAATATTTAAAATCCAGAGTAATTAATCTTCCTAACTGCTTCAATGTACAGCAATTCAATATTCATTCACCTTCACAATCATACACAGATCTCCACTCTTCAATGTGCTTCATCTTTTTACTATTAACTTACATTTGTGTCCATCTTCATATCCTCGAAAGAAAAGGGAAGCTCCAGGTTTCAGCAGACCATAGGGACCTCTGCTGACAGTTTCTATAGAGGCGGTCATCATTGGGTGAATAGAAGTGGTCTTGCATCATACCTGAGCCCCAGTTCTTGGAGATTAAGTTTTCTATTTGATAGAGTGAGTCTGATGATCCATCATCACCATTTTCCAGGCAGGATGTCACAGCTTCATCTCAGCTTTTGATGAGGACTATTGGGACTCCTAATATAAAAAAAAAAAAATACAGCACTTGTTACTCCATGTACAGACAGAATTCCGCATTTTTACATTTGAACAGGAGTTTATTTGTCTCTGGCAAAAAAATTCCTGTGTCCCTTCTACCCCTCATGGAAAAGTTAGCACTTTTCCACAAAGTGTTGTGTTACAGAAGAGGACCATGACTGAAGCAAAAGGGGAGCTCCTGGTAAAACAGGGAGGCTCTCAGGAGGCACCAGTCCCTGAAGGCCTCTCGCAATTTTAGTTCAGAACTACAGCATGCAGATTTCTGGGTTATGATACCATATAAGTAAATAAATAAATAAACAAAGATGTGTGTGTGTGGTGTGCATTTGTGTACTCCTCTGCACAGACCTAAATTTAAATTAATTACAAAAAAAAACCCCAGAAAAACCCAACCAAACCCAAAACCCAAGTAACTCTTCTGATGACACAATCCCTTCTGCTATACTTGTTTTCAAACAGGATAAATGGTAGACACAGAAGTATATATAGTAAAGTAGTGTTTACTCCCTCTTTCCACACACTGTTTACTTGTGCTATTGGGGATCATTGCAGGAAAGTTTCCAATAACCACCTCTAAATTAAAATTTCTATTTTGAAGTTTTTCTGCCTTCTTTTATTATTTATGCAATAGAGCTGTCTTGCAAAAAGATTATGTATAATTATTTGCAAAGAAAATAGCTCACTGTAAATGCTAATGTTAAATGTCTATGTTTTAAAAACCTTAGATATACTAACCCTTTAAATTATTGTTTAAATTATTTCTTCCTCTTGCTGCAAATATTTTATATATGCAGTTGCTCTCAATTTGTGTAAGGAATTCGAAATAAATACAGTGGCCATTGATTTCTCTTAGTTCATCTCCTTTGTTCTTGCATCTCAAAAGAGTTCAACTAACCTGGCAGCATTTATCCTGCCTATTCCCTTCAGAATTATCTCTGACTCAATGAGATGACCTCCTAATTTCCTCTGTTCTATAGACCTGCTTTCTTTAACTTTAACAAATAACTAAGGTCTCTCTGCCCTTGTACCATACTAGCAGTGGTTTTGAACCTTTTCTGATTGTAAAATAACTTTTTAAAAAGATAATTAAAACCAGAGACTGGTCTTTTGAGCATTGCCATGATACTGTCATGCCTCACCAGTATCAGACAACATCAAGCCTCTGTATTTGCATTTCACACCTTGCTCTGATTTTTTTTGATGGGATTTTTTTTTGTTGTTGTTTGGTTGGGTTTTTGTTGTTTGTTTTGCTTNCTTTATCTTACAGATGATTGATATATGCATTTCAACAGTCTCAACTGCTATTGTATTTATCCCAAATAAATATCCACACTGGATAGCAGGTAGAATTCTCTAGCTACAAAACTTCAGCTTTGAAAATCTCCTATTTTATTTTCCATCCATATCCTTCCATGATCCCCTCATGCTTTTCAGAGCTTTCCTTTCTTCTTGCACTTTTTGATTTCACTATAAACCTAGCTTGGTTATAACACCTCATATCAAAATATTCTCCCATTCTTACATCTCTAGTCATGCTATATTTATTATGCACACCTATGAAAAGGATTGTTCCCTTTTTAGTCC
>VYZR01066698.1:14796-43729 GCA_013400675.1 Oxylabes madagascariensis
CTTTCTTTAATTTGGAAAGTGAAGTGGGAAACGTGATATCCATACCTCTGTGTCAGCACCTGATCACACATGCTGGGGTACCACAGGGACCAATGAAAGACAGGAGTGCTGAGGTTCTTTTTCCTTATTTTTACCTCTACAAACCGCTTCCATCCCAAAACACATATCAATTCAATGGGACATTACCTGTTATTGACAATAAATGTGTTCTAATTTTCATGGCAAAAGATTTTTTATCTTCAATATATTCTAAATTGCCTGTAGGGAATAATTTATAATAATGTCATATCTCCCTTTTCCCATACTTCCTCATCTTCTCTGTCAGTTGCTTCCAAGATTGTTACCAGCAAGTGTAACAGGAATAGTCTTTTTCCAAATACCCTGTTTGCTTGGGGTTTTCTTCTTTTTGTTATTGAGCACCTCTCACTTGCTGGAAATGTTGGCATTTCCTCACTCCTTTTTATGAAAAGTGGTTTTTCTTACATACAAGGTAGGAAAACTGCGACAAAAATATAGGGTTTTTGTTTTCATTTCATAACACAGGATATGGGATCCTCAGCCTTATAGAACACCTGAATTTGCCATGAATTAAACATTCTATGCTATGGAAAAGCGGCGTGTTGGCACCTGTGGCTGCTTTAGTCAGACTTCAGGCTTCACCATGCCTCTGATACCAATTCTAATTAATTCCTAATGAATGTCTCTGCATCTTAGTTCCGAGGTGAGAGGTGGCCTCTTTATAAAAAGTTTATTACAGGAGGCTTAAGATTTACCCACCAGTTGCCAATATCATCTCTTGCTCCCCTGAAAATGATGATTCTCAGAGTGTTCAGCCCTTCATGCAGCACCAAACAGCATTTCAAGGGTAGGAAGTATTTGGTAGAGCTGAAACATGATTTTTGCTCTACCAGATAATGAGGCTTTTTTTCTTTTGGCCCCAAATGACTCTGGAGCTGCACAGGAGAATGTGTTCCCACTCACAGCATAGCTACAGCACTTACTTAGCAGGATCTTCCTTTGATCTCTTCCCCCTGGTAGCTGTCCATCCCTCTGACGCAGGATGGAAAGCCCGGTTTTGGGATGACCCCCTGAGTTGCTGTCGCTCAAACAGAGAGCACCTCAGGTGGAGTTTTATCACCTATTCCACAGCAACCCGTGGAAGGAGAGATTACATTTTTAATCAACACTGTGCACTGTGGTATTTACTCCTCTTCCAACCAGAGTTTAATGCTCTGAAGTACAGGAAGTAGTTCGAACCAGATGGTATTTATCCAGTGATGAGATTTAAGGAAAGTAAGCTCTGAACTATGACAGAATCAGGCAATCTTTCAGTCAAAAGTGCCAGAAACCCGGGATGAGGGAGCTTAGAGTGGTGCAAACCTGGATGAAGGATTTTTCCCTCCTCAGGGAGTCACGCTCGTCACTCAGATTTGTCTTTCATACCGGTGAGCTGCTGCTTAAAGTTCTTTCTGCTAAGGAGTCACAAGTAAGAATGTGTCTACAAATTAAAATATATTACAACACAAAACAGCATGGAAAAAGCCACTTGTTTCCAGGTTTAAAAATCACCGTGAACTGTTTTAATTCACCACTGGACCTTTTTGCCTTTTGCTATTATTTTTATGTCCTGCTCCCCCTGTTCTGATCCCCACAGTGACTCAAATCCCCCAATTAGAGAAAGATCAAACTGTGTCCAAAAATACTCAGAATTAATTACTTGCGCAGGATGGAAATCATTGATAACTTGCTAAAATAAGAGCTACTCTGCACTCCACACATCTATTGCAACCCTCAGCCCTCATTAGTTGAAACACTGGAAATATTCATCCAACAACTCTTGCTATCAACCAGCAAGGGGACAGGAGGGCACATTGCACTCACCCACCCTTATTTGAATCACTGTCAAAAAGAAAAATGATTTGTTAAAGATGCTGTCTTGTGACAATAAATTTACTTATCACGTGGTTCCCAGCACTCAGCTGTAGGCTAAGGTTCATGTTTACATTTTCAAGGAGTATTGGCTGACACAGGGACAGAAAAACCAATCTAAGGAAAAATGTCCAGCCTTTATATATAAATGATAAGCAAATCTTAGGAAAGTAAACTTCACAGAGGTTATAAGCTACATACAGTCCCTAGGGCAATGCAGAGATAAAGGAATTGATTCTGCTGTCCCTTTCCAAGTGGCACTTCTGCTAACTTCTAATTTCTACTGGTAGGACTGAAAAGAGAGGAATGAAACTTAATTGGCACAAGCTCAGGAGCCCAGGGATTTGTTCAAAAGTGGATTGGATTTGTCTGAAGACATACCTGGCTTGCCTTAGGAAAAAAGGATCTAATAGGTGCAAATATGTAAATGCACATATATTTGTCACTTAACGCCAAAAAAAGAAAGAGCATTTGTCCATTTTCTCTTTCAAAATGTAGCCAGTGTCTATCTAATGGTACCACTGGCAGTTCAGTAGCCTTCTATTATTATAAAGTAGACCACATAATACCACTGCAATGCACAGCTCTGAGGGCCTGGTTTGCAGTAGGTGATTTGACAGCATTTTATACCCACTCACTTCACATGGGCCTGAATAGCTGCACAGGGTGCCTGAAATTACAGGCTCAAGTCTCAGGAATGTGTCTTTTCATCTCATGTAAAAAGCCTTAAACCATAATATTAGTTCTGAGGTTGAGATCTGCTTACAGATCAGTGACATCACATCACTCCTTCTTTTTCCTTCATGCTGATTTAACCTGTTTAGACTTTCATAGAAGTCCTTGATGTAGGAGCTAAATGTCCTTGAAAACACTGGGTTCTTGGCAAGTAGGCAAATTCCCAGTATGAGGCAAAGAAGGCCAATTTTGCTTTCATTACACTGTTGCTATTCCCACCAACTTCCCAATTTTTGTGAAAGTAGTACACACACGTTAGAGAAGGGTTCAATGTACTGCACGACCTGGATTCTATTTCTAGCATTGCCATGAGTGTCTTTTTGCTTCTCTTCACCCATCACTTCAAGCAAATAAAAAACAGTTTTGTCTCTTGAGAGAAGGTACTATTCCTTTTTTTTTTTTAATAAAGCAGGAAAATAATAACTTGGCATGTAACATACAAAGTTGTTCCACAAGGGAAGTTGTTACTAGAAGTTTCTTGTATGTTGCTGGTTCTTAAATCCTGGTTTCAACAAGGAGGTCTTAATGTCTACAACACAATTTTCAGCAATCAGGTTAGATNTTCAAGCAAATAAAAAACAATTTTGTCTCTTGAGAGAAGGTACTATTCCTTTTTTTTTTTTTAATAAAGCAGGAAAATAATAACTTGGCATGTAACATACAAAGTTGTTCCACAAGGGAAGTTGTTACTAGAAGTTTCTTGTATGTTGCTGGTTCTTAAATCCTGGTTTCAACAAGGAGGTCTTAATGTCTACAACACAATTTTCAACAATCAGGTTAGATCTATTTTCAAATTAACAGTGTTAATGTACCTGTCAGAGAAGATCTGGTAACGGATAACCCCAGGTCATAATTCCCTAAAAGATCTTTTTTCCCATCACTTTTCCCAATCTTACTTAAGTGCATATCTACTCATTTAGGTGCCTCATACACCTGCAAGGTCTTAGTGCTACGGTAGTTTAGTCTAAGAACTTGAATATGTTTCCTGATATTTTTTTATAATAAATGCTAGCTGTGGTGTTTTCATATTTCAGATCTTTACTTCATTCACTCAGCTTAAAGAAGCTGAAAAAGAATGGGAGAGAGAAATAGAGAACTCATGTTTCTGACAATATTTCAAGGAAATGTATTGCTGTGGGTTCTTAGGAGACACTTTGTTTCACTTTAGAAAAGCTATTTCTTGATCATTCCCGTCCAGTTGAAGAGCACTGCCAAGGGAAATGTTGAAACCTGAATTGTATCTATCTCATAATTTTGAGGAGGACACAAAAATTCTGCCAGAGGGTAATCAATCCATATAAACAAAACCCTGTCCCACTCCAGTTCCACCCTGTCTTGATCAAGTCAGTCTGGCAAAAAGAATGAGGGACTGTATTTTGACAGCAATTCCAAATCAAATATGAAATCATGATGGCATTAAATCCGTGTTCTAAAAGAAAATGATGAATAATCTAGCATCTTTACTAATAAAATACCACACCTGTTATATTTCCCTGTTAGCTGTAACTCTCTGGGGCTTTTCTGCTCCTGGTCTGTCCTCAGAGTAGTGTTCCTTTCATTATTTCACTCCTGTCTAAGCAACTTCCAGGAAGCATTTTTCTAGATTAAAATGACATCACTTCCAAACCCTGTAAATTCAAGTCAGCATTCACAAAATGTACCAGATTGGCAGCCTTTGACTGTAAAATCTTTACCCATCTGAATCTACAGCCAGCACAAGCTTACCTGCCTTGCTCTGCCTGGTATTTCAAATTTATTCATCTTTTCTCCCTCACTTTCTTCAACTTGGCTATGTTGAGTCTATTTGATATTGTGATAACATGAAATATTTTTAAGAATAAGTATTTAGAACTTTGGCATTAATGAAATTATAAATGTTTTCAAAAACATGAGCCATGAACAGAAATCGGTTTTCTGGGACATTCAGCCCTGACCAGGATTTTGCAGGTACAATTTCAGTACTTTTAGATTTCTCATGTGCTCTGCTGTTTCAAAAGTGCAGCTTCACGCATTTTATTTGTCTGAATCTGGCATTTGAGAGCCTCAACCATACCACCAAGGCACAACAATGATTATTAAATTCTTACTGTCAGGTAAGGCAGTAATGGCTGAAGTTTAACCATACGAGGATTCTCACATCCCTATTCCATTTGTGGCAGCCTGACACTTCCAATTGTGGTAAATCTTCTATAAACCATTTCACTGTGACCAAGATGATTACCCTACACATTTCAGTTAGAAATATGCCTTATTTCTAACACCATAACCATACAAAGTACATTTGAGATTTGCAATGGATTCTTTTGTTGCCATGCTGGCTGGTTTTAGGTTGGAGCTCATGGAAAGAAACAAAAGGGAATATTACACTTAATCTAAATACATGTTAGGAACCATGTATTTCAGCTTGGCGGCTCTGCAACTATATGGGGAGAAAGAAAAACAAATTTGGTAAATTCTTTTTACACTACCCTTGTCCTTCAGTACTAAGATTACTTGGGGAGTTATCATCTTATCCCTTGAAATGAAAAGACTTATCCAAGACTTCCAAGTCATCCTTCCAAGGATGAATTCCAAGGTATTATCAGTGATCTGGATAACAAAATAGTGGACATGACCTTTCATTATAGGAACAGCAAACCAACGTCTATTACACAATACTCAAATTATGAAAAAACACAGCACACAGAACACAATTCAAATTAGTGATGGGAGGTGCAATGGAGAAAGCAAGAATAAGACTTCCTTAAAACTAAGAACTAATATTAAAAAAATTTTCTATCTATTTCTGAAAAAAAAAACCAACCAAAACCCAAACAAACCTTGATATGTGAAAGCCTTGCTCTGAGCATGCATTTATGAGGCAAGAGCATTTCTCATTGACTTTCAGCTGTACTTTTTATGTTTTGTTCTCAAGGGAAATACTCAAGGCAATTGAAAGCCCATTCCTGTAGCCCCTGTAATAACAGAGGACTTTTTTTTATAAAAGGAACACAATATGGGCAGTACCATTTTTTGAGTCAAAGGATCCATACAAGGTTCGATGCAGACAGATTGCTGCATGGTTGTGCTCTGAAGTGTATAACACTGATACAGATGTGTAACTAGGTTAGACACCTAGACTATCTTAAATTAATAACCCCAAGCACTTCAGAGTTACAGTAGCTACACAATATATTCGTTTCTTAGAGAGCAAAATTTGCTCTGTTGTGCACATAATGCCATTGAAGCTCAAAGGGCTTTTGCATATGATGAAAGACGTAAAAAACCACTTCCCTAAACAGTTCAAGATGCAAGGTAATTAAAATGATGAAAACAAAGCCCAACTCTTCCTTCAAAGCAGTAGCTGAGTAAATTATCTCTGTGAAACCCTTGGTTGGCTTTTCCTGTGCTTCACAGAGACAAACTTTGTACATACAGAAAACAACAAAGGCAAAACTAGGGATGGCACTGAAAACAGCATGAGCTAATGAGTATTTTACACTAAGACTACTTGATGATGCTCACAAATGAGAATTTCTTATTAGTGGTGATATGTGGATTGAAAGTCCACTTTCTCTGAAGTAATTGGAAAGCTTACATAAATTTCAATTTCAGCAGCACCTGAATGCAGATTTGGAATGCAGCTTCATGGAAATTTATACCATACTGCCCCAAAAAAGTTTAAAGCAAGAGAAAAATGGCATCTCAGCAGCATGTAGACAAAGTAATGGCTTTATTATATATAAATTAACACACGTACTGTATATGTACCTACCGTTCTGTATGTTCTGCATACAAAAGCACACAGGCTCTGCTTTGATTTTAAAGGGAATGCCCTCCTATCACAAAATAATTTTCCCTGGGAAATAACACACACACACACACACACACACACACACACACACAAATCTCATATAATGGAAGAGGTAATACGTCTCTGTACGGCAGGAATTTTTGTGACTGGGGTCTGTAGAGCACAATTAGTGCTGATTACAAGCCATGGGCGTCTCAGCGTCCTGCCACTGTTTTTCAGCTTGGCACCACACAGAACTAAAGTAGTCAAGCCTAAGGCAGCCACATCTGGAACACTTTGGGGAACCTCGGCTCGCTCGGTAAGTCGACCAAAAGCGCCTCTTTTTTACCTGAAAATTTCAACTTCAAGTGTTTCCAGTGTGGGGCTGGGTATTTCTCTGAGTACCTGCCGAGCTTTGCGCAGGTTTGGCCAGGCTGTCGGCCGCTTTTGGGCCGTTTTGGCGAGAATTCCCGTGCTGCTGGCAGACCCCTGCCTCGGGTTGTTACCGGAGCCAAGGAGCCCGGGTTCCCTCAGGACTCGGCGCCGGCTTTGCGGGCACCTCCTGAGGGCTCTCCTCACGCCCGGCTTGGCGGGAACAGGATTTACCTCAGGCCGGCGGCACCGGCGGGCGGCGGAGGGACATTTGTAGCGCTGCCCCCCACTCAGCCCCCGCCTCTCCCGGGCCGTGAGGGGCGGAGGTGGGACGGGAGCGTCCCCTCCTCTCCGGAGCGCCCGCTGCGGGAGGCGGGTGCGCTCTCCGTGGCCCCGCTGCCTCCGTGACGATGCCGTCCTAGCGAGGGATGATGACAGGCAGAGGAGGAGGAGAAGGAGAAGGAAGAGGGGGGCAGAGCCGCCGCCGGGAGCCCTGTCTCTTGCTCGCCTCCCCGGCACTTCCCGGCTCCCGCTGCCGGGCTGCGCATCGCGCCGCCTTCCCGACGGGCGGCGGGGTGGTCGTGGTTTTGTGGTGAGGGGTTTGTCCTCTTCAGGTGCTCTGTCCCCCGCCGGGAAGCGCTTTTTGTCTCCCTCCTCCTCCTCCTGCCTCCTTCCCCGCCGCACACGCTGCCGGACGAGGCCGGCCGGGAGCGGGAGCAGCGGCCGCCGCCGCCGCCTGAGGAGACCCTGACCATGTCGAGCAAGAGCAGGAAGAGCAAGGAGCAGGGGAGAGTGACCTTCCCCCCGCAGCAGGAGGAGGAGGAGGAGGGGGCAGAGGAAGAGGAGCAGCAGCGCCGGCGCCGCGGCTGGAGAGGCGTCAATGGGGGGCCGGAGCCCCCTCCGCCGCCGCAAAGAGCTGTCAAAACCCTCCGGGAGCCCTACGGATACTACCCGCCCCCCCCTTTTGCCAGCACCATGTAAGTGGGGCCCGGGGGGGTGTTCGGAGGGGGCTGCCCGCCAACTTCCCCGGAGCAGGGATGCGGCTCCCGGCGAGTTTTGGGCCCGGGGGCGCGGCCCGTCCCGACCGCTCCGGGAGCGGGAGCGGCCGCGGGGCACTGAGCATCGCCCGGCCCCTGCCTGCCCTCGGCCCCTGCCCAGCCCCGGCCGTGCTTCCCCGGCGTCAGGCGGGGACAGGTGTGTGCCGGGGCAGGGAAGATTCCATCCCTTCCTTTCCTCCTCACCGCCGCCTCTTTTTTTCCCCCGGATACAAGCGTAGCTGCCGAGAAATTGCTCAATTATTGGCTCAGCGAAGGTTTAGAGAACCCGCTCCTAAAGCATCGGCTTTTTCCTGATATGTTTTTTAAATCCGTGCTGAGATAAAACCAAATTTCCCACAGAAATCTAGGACACCTGTGCAGAAAAGCCTTGGTTCTGGAGATGCACCTTCTCCTGTTTGGATGTGCTCTTCCAAAATTTCCGTTTATTTTTAAAGATGCAATGATAAACATCTGTGTAGATACATAGAGAGATGCTGCCCGTGCAACTAGACTTACTGCAAGAGAAATGCATTCAATTTTACTAGTAGGAATGTTAACTTTCTTTTCCCTGACTTGCAAAATGTAGGTTGTCCATGAATTATTCATTGATTTTTATAACACGCTGCAGTTTAGGTAGACTTAACCTCAGAGGATTGCTTGACTATTTTTTATTTTCAGAACGACATTTAGTTCTTAATTAAATATTTTAATTACCAGATAGCAAACACTGAGTTTTAAGATAAGATATTCAGCATTTGTAGAAGCCTTAATTAAAATCACCCCAGAGACAACTGTAAAATACAGAAATCATTAGAGTATTGCTTAGAATGGGATAACCACAAATAAAAGCGGGGTTTACCATGCCTCTTCAGAAATTCTTCACAAATACCCTGTGCCCAGCAAATTGCACTTCGAGTGAATTGGTCTTCCATATGTCTTCAGCTGTCAGGAAGTTAGTTGTGCTTGAGTTACTTGTCTAGACTCCCATGTAGATGATGGAATGGGAGAGGAAATAGCAGTGGGAAAGGCAGCACAGTCATTTATCTTCTTTTTTGGAGGTGCCTGTCTTTATCTGCCCTAAAAAGAGACTTGGGCACATTATTTTTAGACAATTGAAGCTGGTTCAGATGAATTGTAAGCTATGAGTCCTCAACTTCTGGGTTCCAAGTGTCCTTCTAGAAAGGTTGACATATTCCTGTGTTTAAGAAATGGGAGCTACACCACAGGGTGATCAAACTGGAGTTCAGTTTACACAGCTATAGGTGTTTGAGCTTGGAGTGAGCTCTGTCTCACGGAGTTGCTCCCTGGTAGATAATTCTTGATATCCTGGGAATCTGTGAGCCCAGTGTACTGACAAAATGACTGACATCGATTAATGTTAGTAGGAGTGTGTTGAACTGTTGGGGCATAGAGGCAAAAGACACAGAACTATATTTTCTCTATTATGTGCCTGTGGTCGTCCTTTGGCGTAGCAGTGGGATTTTCCTCCTGGAGTAACATTCTGTGTTTGGTGCTAATGCCTAAAATCACTGTCCATGCTGATGAGATAAAGATGAACATCAGCTTGCTCCTGATGTGCTCGGATTGACACATGTCAGGCTTTAGCAGGCACGGAGTGAGAATCCTTGGCTGGAAGGATTTGTAGTCTAAATATGCAGCGCAAGGTGTAAGGAGAAAAAGGCAGGAAGATGTGAAGTAGTTTGCCCAAGAAGGCAGACCTCACTGGGGTTTGAAATCTCTGAAAGCAGCAGCCTGTGCAAGGTGCCTGTCAGTGTACAACTGGCTCCCTCCTGTGCCAAATATTGCTGGAAAAAAAACGAATTAACCTCGAATTTCCACTAAGATTGCAGACTGGATGTAAGACTTGTTTCACAGGGTACTATATGCCCCAGTGGGAAAGAGGTGAACAAAACCTGTAAATTAAATGTACTAGGCATCAGATACCTGACTTCCTGAGTCTCTCTGAAAATCACAGTGTAGTTTTCTGGCTGGAGAGACAGAACACCAAGAAGGGACTAAGTTTCAAAGGAGCTTTAGAATTCTTTGTTGGTACAGCCCTGTTAACTTGGTTCTTTCCCGGTGAGATGTTTGCCTTATTCTGTGTGTGTATAGATGCCCTCCTGCCATCAATATATAGTCCTTTTTTCCCCACAGGAATTCAGATGGTTGGTATTTTCCTTTGAGGAGTTAGTGAAGGGTAATGATCAGAAAAAGCTCTGCGTAGTTTTACGGGGCAGGAGTTTGTTCCATCCCCTAAGTGCATGTACACCCTCTCCTGATATCTGACTGTAATTTTTTTCCCATTTTTTTGGACTAAATCTTTCCAGTTTGGAGCCAGAACTTCTGTGAGATGACACGAGGGCATTTTGGATGATGGATTATCTCGTTTCAGACCAGTGGGAGAGTATAGACTTCAGTCTGATCTTGCAGCTGGCCTGATTTATGTTCTGCTGTTCAGCTGAATTAGCCTCCCTCTTCTGGAAAGCCCAGGCAGTAGCTCACAGGAGGGAAAAGGAAGCTCTCATTTAATAATGCATTTAGGATTTGGTGCAGAGACTCCCAAATATTTTTTGGAACATGAGCCAACATGCGTGAAGGAGACACTGGTTTTAGTGATGAAGAAACAAATGTACCAGTGGCCCATTCTGACACATGGCTGTAGCAGAGCTTGGAGGGATGGGAAAGCCTTCCTTTGGGAGAGGCAGTGAGGATGAGGAATTGTCCCTCCAGCACTGCCTGTGGCCCTGCTCAGAGCCAGGAGCTGCTTCCTCACATGGAAGAGCTGGTTTTTTTTTCTGTGACAGTAACAAATAAAACACTTGAGATTGCTTAGTTTGAGAGATCTCAGGAGTCATTGGCCACAATGCTGCTCTTATATATGTGCATGTCTGAACACTTTTGTAAGGCAATTGCCAGTCTTTAATTTTAAAACTGGGACCTCAGAGGTGACTTTTGGCAGAACAAGGGGCACAATCTGCATCTCCTGCTCCCCTGACTCCAGTGTTCCTGCTTTTAAATGCTGTTGGCATTAGGTGCTTATCAGATCTGTCTGTTACCACTGGACTGCATTTCCTTTTCAGGGCTATAACGGAATCAGGATCACTAATGTACTGTAGTTTAGCAGAGGGGTGAACTGCTTGTAAATTGTTGATGCCGTCTTTTATTGCAGGTGATAGTTCAGGGAGAGTAACAGCCTGTTCTTTAGCACAAATTGCTCTACGGATCTGGGAAGGCCCAGGATGAAATCTCTATTTCTCCTGCTACTCTCCTTTCCTTTAAAATTGCTTATGCTGTGTGAAGTGTTAAAAAGTAGACTTAGAAACAAGACTGTAAATCTTTTGGATTGCTGTAGATAATGAGCAGGATAAGGAAAAAGGAATTCTCAGGTCAACTCTTCATCCCACATTTCTTTGTTGCTGCAGTTCTAGATTGAACATGAAAAGGGATAGGTAGAGTAACAGAGTAGAAATCTGTAATTGAAACAGCCCATAGCGGAAGCAGAGGGATTGATGTGCTTTTTCCAGCCCTTTGCAGTTGCTGTGCTGCTCAAATGTCTTGCCTTGTACGTTCCTTGTAGGAATATCTCTGACCAGGCAAGGATATGATGCAGTGTAAGGTCATACTTAATGTGATGTGCAGAAAACAGGAGACAAGTGGGCATCGACTGTTCAGTGGAGAATTTTTTTTTAATAATTTTTTATTTCCCATATGAAGGTCGTACATTTTAAATGAAAATATTTGAGGCAAGCATAAGCATGTTATAATGTAAGATAGGTTTTTGTGTCTTATTTACCAGGTCTGTAATGAACCAATTAATTGTTGAGAGTGCACACAGCATTGCTCTATCTGAGAGCTTGTGATACTTACCATTAGGTAAAGGTCTTGAAAGGTGATGTGCTGCTTTAGGAGGCTTGGGCTCACTCATACGGGAATTCTGCTGTAAAGCAGAGCTGATGAATGGGTGATTCTGAAGGTTGGTGTACTGTTCCTGAAGTTCTTCCTTCTTTCCAGTGAAGTTTTTCAGTTCCTCAAAACAGCTGCTTAACTGCTGCAGGGTCAAGGCCAAGTGAAATGTGTCCAGATGTGGTGGGACAGGTGTGCTTCAGTTAACGTGACTGATCTTCAATTCCATCCCTCTTTACTGACTAATTAATACAGAATAACTGGGCATTTTTCTTACTTGGTTCTTTCGTGGTTTTTTTTGCTGTGCATTCTACAGATATTTTTATATTTTTGTGTGTATGTTCTTTCAACTGTTTGGAACAATTGGGAAGAGAAGCATGGTGATTCCCATCTCTCCTTCCCTCTTTTTTAAATGTAGGTTGTCAGCACCTTACAGAGACAAGGCTGAGTATCTGAACTTTAAAGGCTTTGGAAATAGAACACAAGTAATTAATGCACACTTAGTTCTATTTTAATCATATTTTTAAGCCAGACTAATGCTGTTGAGAGATGCAACTTGAGATTTTGCTGGTTTGATTATTTCAGATGGCAAATAATACATATAAAATATGCTGAAAATGGTCAAACACTTAAAACTAAAATTGTAACTATTCTATTCATATTTTGGGATAGCTAAAAACATTAGATGTAAGAAAAGGAAAGCAGAAAATGGAATAAGAGACCTTGCACCCAATTGTTGCATGCATTGCCCTGACCAGAGCTATGCTGGCTTCTTTGAATTTGCTGAGGGAAAAGTGGAAGAAAAGAGGGGAGAAGTGTGGATGAACACAACAGCCTCATGGCCCTGTGGTCCTGCACAGGATTTCTTGCTTTTTATTTTTTTGGGAATGTCTTGACAATATTTCAGTCATTAAAATACCAAGCATCGTGCATCTTTATTTTGAGAAGGTATTGCAGTCACTTCAGATACATCATTTCTGTCACAAAGGATATCTTCCTTATTAGGAAGCCAGTCTTGAAAGGACACTTCTGAAAGGATATATGTCTCTCTACAGAAGCCAGATGAATCACCTCAGTGATCACCCAGATAGTGGGGTTTGAAAGGAAGGTAGATGAAATGAAAATAAATGTCATCTTTCAAAATCTGCTGAAAAATTATATGGAATATATAAGGACAAATGTATTGTGTATTTCAGAAAAGATAAATGAGATTCAAAGTGGCAGTTTAGAGTATTCTTAAAGCAAGAAGTCAGCATGAGTCAATTTGTTTTGTCTTTGTTACGTTTTTAATAACTGTAGTTTTTTTCTTCATAACATTACAGTAAACACTACATTTCTGCATCTGTGTGATTTTGGATGTGATTTTGGAGGAAGAGTGGAGGTGTAATAGCATAAAAGACAGTAAGATCTTGTTTAAAAAGAAACTATGAGGAGACAATGTATCTGGTTTTACTTCTGATTTTGTTGGGGAATACGATAGCAGCGCACTGTGGCGGTTCACAGTGTGCACTCTGGGCTCAAGTCTTTATTTCTGAGTACTCCTAAGTGGGAAATATGCCTGAGGTTTAAGACATTAAATCAATTCTGTGTTCAACAGAGTTACAAATCCTCTCTGTTATGCAGCCTTTTTTATAGATTTAAAGAAAGTGGTTCAGAAGTAAAAAAAATAAAAATGAAAGAATGGATCGTGTCATGTTTGCCAGAACAGTTTTGCCACATCTTTCAATAAGTAAATAGTAGTTAGCATTGCTTTTACTGCAGTGCCACTCAGGCTGTTTCAGGTAGTCCAGAAATGCCAGCCACAGATAAAAAGGTAAAGAGATCAAATGCTTCATCCCAGGAGAGACCTGCCCTTGCTAATGAGTTTCACAGTCTCTTTGCTTGGTATGCACTGAGCTGCCCATTTGTGTTCACTGAAATGCTCAGGGCTTGGACTGGGTTTTAGGATGTTTGTAGTTGTGATTGAGCAATTAAGATTTTACGTTTTGATGTAGACAGCTGGAAGGGCAGGCCTATCCTTACAACCTGAATGGAATTAGTTATGCCCAATGTAAACTCCTAGGGCCAGCAGTGCTGCATCTAGTGATGGCAGCGGGCGTATTTTGGGCAGCAAAGCTCATCGTTGAAAAATCACACCCACAAAGAACAACCCCCACCAGCACTTAGGAGGCTGTTTCTCTGTCTGTGGGTTTGAACCTGCATCAGTTTGGATATTTACCTTTCCAAGCTGCCCGTGCAGGTGCTACTGTGTCCACTTTAATGCAGAGCCCCTGCGTGCCCAAAGGTGCCTGTGGCATTTTTCACTTGGTTCTGTCCTTTTTGCAGACCGACAGGGTTTGCTTAAAAAGGGCTGTTTAATATTTTGGTTTGCCCTTGGCATTCATTACATGGACTCACATCTCTTCTAATGCACTGAGGGTAGAAGGATTAATTTCCTTTTCAGTTTTTCTGTCTGGCCTTTTACTCCTGTGTCTGAGTTTTTCAGCAAAGTGAAAAAAATTAATTTTCACAATGCTCCTGTAAAATGGGAGCCAACTGTTCTTTTTCTAAAGATGAGGAACAGAGGCACGTAGGACCTAAGAAACAAATCTGGAACTTAAAAGATTTCTTTATCTCTGTGTAGTGTGTTTATGTGTGTGTGTATATATATAGTGTGTGATATGTATTCAAAGCATACCCTCCATTAAGTGATGTTGTTTATCAGCAGCACTTGGTGTCTCCATACCCGTCAAATCATCTCAAGTGATCTCTATCCCTTGAGCTACTGAATCAATTGGTAGCAACTGAAGGCTGCCTTCCTCACTATTGAGCTGGACTAGGAAAGGCAAGGGAGATTGCTGACTCGTTTCTATTTTATGTGCAGATGGCAATGAAGGAAGGTTAGGGCATCCTGAGTACATTTTCAGGCCTTTGGCCTCTGCTTTGGCAGGCACAAAGGTTTCTGTTCTTCCCCGAGCTGTGACCACTTTAGCCTGATCCCATCCATTCTGTTGTTTCAGACCTTGCCAGGCAGTTGTCTCCTGCTGCTGTTTTCTCCAACTAGGCAGTGTCTGTTCTTCAGCCTCTCATCCTAGGTCCCTTTTCTTTGCAATTTCTATCCAGTCTCACTGCTCTGAACCTCCCTGCCNGGGTTTGCTTAAAAAGGGCTGTTTAATATTTTGGTTTGCCCTTGGCATTCATTACATGGACTCACATCTCTTCTAATGCACTGAGGGTAGAAGGATTAATTTCCTTTTCAGTTTTTCTGTCTGGCCTTTTACTCCTGTGTCTGAGTTTTTCAGCAAAGTGAAAAAAATTAATTTTCACAATGCTCCTGTAAAATGGGAGCCAACTGTTCTTTTTCTAAAGATGAGGAACAGAGGCACGTAGGACCTAAGAAACAAATCTGGAACTTAAAAGATTTCTTTATCTCTGTGTAGTGTGTTTATGTGTGTGTGTATATATATAGTGTGTGATATGTATTCAAAGCATACCCTCCATTAAGTGATGTTGTTTATCAGCAGCACTTGGTGTCTCCATACCCGTCAAATCATCTCAAGTGATCTCTATCCCTTGAGCTACTGAATCAATTGGTAGCAACTGAAGGCTGCCTTCCTCACTATTGAGCTGGACTAGGAAAGGCAAGGGAGATTGCTGACTCGTTTCTAATTTATATGCAGATGGCAATGAAGGAAGGTTAGGGCATCCTGAGTACATTTTCAGGCCTTTGGCCTCTGCTTTGGCAGGCACAAAGGTTTCTGTTCTTCCCCGAGCTGTGACCACTTTAGCCTGATCCCATCCATTCTGTTGTTTCAGACCTTGCCAGGCAGTTGTCTCCTGCTGCTGTTTTCTCCAACTAGGCAGTGTCTGTTCTTCAGCCTCTCATCCTAGGTCCCTTTTCTTTGCAATTTCTATCCAGTCTCACTGCTCTGAACCTCCCTGCCTCTCTCTCGTTTCCTTGCCTTGCTAGATCCAGTTCAGCATCCAATCTGCCTTTCTCTCAGTCAGTACCTTCACTGGTTCATAATTCCAGTTTCTATGTTTGCCAAATTAGTTTGCTCACCCATTCTTTTCATCTGTCACCCTTCTCTTTCCTCCCTCTTTCTTCTTTTGCAACTGGTTTCTGTGGTGAATTCATGGATTCCCTGGTTCTCATTTTCCGTTCAAACATCTCACTTTCTTACACCCAGCTTTCCTCTTTTTAGTGCAGCAGTTATCCCGATTTTTATTCATTAACTCTTTGGCTTTCCCATTTTTTTATTATGGTACAAGAATGTATACACAGACCCTCTCAGCTCCTGAAATGGGTGTTGTAGGAGCAGCCTAACACAATCCACAGCATTGCAGGAGTCCACTGGAGAGAGAGCTGATCCCAGTCTGTACTGGATGACTCCTGGTGTCTGGAACATGTGAGCTGTTTAGTTGCAGAAAGTCTGCTGAACGCTTATGTACTATTGTTTTCCAAAAATTAGTCATTTGACCAAAGTGACTTGTGAGTAGAAGCTTCCAGGTTTAATGTTTCTAGTATTAACACGAGAAGCTGTGATCAGGCTTCATCATGTGTTGCTTGGCAAGATATCCTGAAGAAAATGTGTTTTCACCTCCCTTTTTTGTGATCTACAACATGGTAAGCATTAAGTATTGCCTTACTTATGCCATCAGCTTGAGTGCCTGTGATGGATAATATTAATTACTACTGAAAGCAGTATGGTAGATGTGTTTTCATTTTATATATGTGGTAAGTGAACTGGGAGGGATTTCTGAAGAGGAGCGATGTCTGAAAAGAAATGCGAAATGTTAATAAATCTTGGCCATGCTAAGAGAGCAGCAATGGCCTGAGGCATTGAACCTGTGAGCACCTTTAGACTGCAGACAAGCAAGAGCGATCCCAATCCCAGATACTGCTTGTCAGCAAATGGGCGAAGGACAAGGGACAATGTAATTTGTTTTAGCTGCAGGATTGGAAGTTACAAATTACTACCACGGTGAAAATTGGTTACCTTTTCCTTGTTTTCTTCTTAGGTACATGGAAGAGAGCCCATCCCTGAGGCGTATGACCGTAATGAGGGAGAAGGGAAGGCGACAAGCCATTAGGGGCCCGGCCTTCATGTTCAACAACAGGGGCACGAGCCTGACGGCCGAGGAGGAGCGATTCCTGGATGCTGCCGAGTACGGGAACATCCCCGTGGTGCGCAAAATGCTGGAGGAGTCAAAGACACTGAATGTCAACTGCGTTGACTACATGGGCCAAAACGCCTTGCAGCTTGCTGTGGGGAATGAACATTTGGAAGTGACGGAACTTCTGTTAAAAAAAGAGAACTTGGCACGGATTGGAGATGCCCTGCTGCTCGCAATCAGCAAGGGTTACATTAGGATAGTGGAAGCAATTTTGAATCATCCTGGGTTTTCAGTAAATAAGCGACTGACTCTGAGCCCTTGTGAGCAGGAGCTCCAGGATGATGATTTTTATTCCTATGACGAAGACGGTACCCGCTTTTCTCCAGACATCACTCCCATAATTTTAGCTGCCCACTGCCAAAAATACGAAGTCGTGCACATGCTGTTGATGAAAGGAGCGAGGATAGAAAGACCTCATGATTATTTCTGCAAATGTAATGACTGTACAGAGAAGCAAAAACATGATTCTTTCAGTCACTCTAGGTCAAGAATAAATGCGTACAAAGGATTGGCCAGTCCGGCTTATCTGTCCCTGTCCAGTGAAGATCCAGTGCTCACTGCTCTAGAACTCAGCAATGAACTTGCCAAGTTAGCCAACATTGAAAAAGAATTCAAGGTAATGGTGTTTTTGTGTTTCTCTGCCTTTGTTATTGTTTTAAAGTTGCTGCTACTTCATGTTGTCCTTAGATGCAAAATGATTCCCTGTGCTTTTACTTTTTCAATTACGAATACTCTCATCTTACTGTCTCTTTTATTCTTGATACGTAAGCCTTTAAAAAGATTTTTTAATGAAATGAAATTGCTTTTGCACCTGCTGCGTTTGGAGAAAATTGGTAAAATTGGAAACCGGCAAAAGTGGGTGCTCTGATAACCTTGCAGCAGATGGAAAACAATTCTGGTTGCTGCAGCACACGAGGATTGTTCTTAATTACAAATGCTGAGTAATATAAGTGCAGAAAGCAGAAACATTTTGCATTTCTTGAGGGTACTGCAGCACTGACTTTATTCTGTCTTAATTTGTACTGATGTTGGCTGATGTCTCCAAATTGTTAAGAATACCCAAAGTGAATTTTTTTTGGATGCACCTTTTAGGAATGTCATGTGTTCAAAACCAGCTGTTAGACTGCTTACAGATGTTGGTCCTCTTATCTGGTTTTCAGTTGTGTCTGGTTTTGTATGTCAGTGCACTGACTTCTTTATGTATTTCAGCTTCTCCCTCAGACAATTAATTAGTCTTAGTTAACTGTTGCCCAGTGCTTTTTCTAGTGATTTTTCAGTTCAGTTGGATACCTGGAAAAGGACCATAACAGCCACCTTTCCTCTTGTCCCCCGTTCTCCCCCTGCTGCCAAACCCCACAAAAAATCAAACCCTAGTAGGCTGCTTGTAATGAGAAAAGCTTGGGTTGGGGAATGACAGATTGCCCTCAGTGAGTAGAGATATTCACAGCATTGTCTCTGGGTGTAACAGCAAGTTTATTGGGGTTCTGCAAGGCCAGTGTTGGGTACCACTTGCTTGTTGAATAACTTTGAATATCTTCAAAAATGATCTGAGAGAGACAAAAAAGACACTAACCTCTCCAAACAGCAGCATGCCCTGCTTAACCTGTGGAGTACTCGGAAGGAATATACAACAACCTGGAGAAAGACAGGCAGAAATTAATAAAGTGAAATTTAACAGAAGAGGAAGGAAAATCCTGAAAAAGAGCAGGTCCATATTCAGCTGAGTGAGTTAAAATGGAATCTAAAAATACATTTTCAGTGGTGAGAAGGATTAATGTATTATAACACACACTGATGAAGTGTAAAATCTTAAACCCTTCCTCCCCTTTCTTTGCTGAAGGAATTCACTTATACCATGCTGTGTATTGTGTCACCTGGCAAATTAGTTGAATACTTCCTCAATGTATTTATTTGGGGAAAAACGTCAGATTTTTCTTTTTCCTCAGATGAAAAGGTACCCTGCCACCAAAAGCTAAATTAGGGCAAGCTGCATTGTGTTTTTGTTCAGCATGGATGTAGATGATTAGAACTGCATAGAAAAATTACAGTGGAAATAGAAATTCATGGGAGACTCCCGTCTCACAGGTACTAATACCATGCATATAAATTTCGTCAGAAAAAAAAGTAGCTTGAAATTTTGGAGGAGAAAAGGTGAAGTTTTTTGATTAAGCTTCTCATTTCAAACCAGAACTTTTAAAAATCATTTCAGCTTTTAAAATGGTAATTCCCTGCTATTTTGGGATGCCTAAAACCCCAAGAAATTCACTATTTTCAGAGATTTCAGTATTTTTGGATAGCACTTACATGGCTACTAACCTTGCCAGGTGTATCAGATGATTTAGTTTTGGCATCTACAGTAAAAATTGTTCCTGACTCCTTGCTGGCATGGAGATTCCAGCCTCTCATCAACGTCAAAACATTCCAGTGAAATAATTACTCTCCTCATTGACGTCACATCTCTTTTTTTCCCTTCTGCTACGAGAGCTGAGTGTTTTCCTGGAGTCCCTCCCATCTGTAACTGCCTTTTCAGTGCCTTCTTCCCTATAGATGTGTCATGTGAATGTGTTTGGCTGATAACTTGTGTGCTTTGTCACATCCCAGAGGAGAAGGCTTCTAATCCAGCGTTTGCATTCCTGCAGACTTCTGCTGCACTCTCCTCTAGGATCATCACTGGAAATGCTCGAGTGTTCCACTCAAATTCAATCGGTAGAACAGCACTGAGCAGAATTGTTTCAGGGTGGAGAAAAAGGGGCAAAATAATTAATCTCTCTCACAACAAAAAAATGGACAAATCTGTTTAAATCATGATTTGTCCTCAGTATCTATGGAATATTAAGGCTCACAATGTTTCCTGTGCATGCTCCACTTCCAGGATACAGAGAGCTCCTATAGGAAATACTGTTCTGCGTGGTTTTCCCACAGAGAAAGAGCAGTAGGTTGAGTCTGTTCAAAAACACCTGAAGGCCAAATTTCCTGGTGAATGCTTGCTAAATTGAACCTAACATCCATTGCATATGCAAAGTCCCGTCTGCCTCTCTTGCTTATCATTTACACTAAGAAATTCTAATGCAAAAACCAGGGTTTGAACAAGTGAATTAGAAATGTGGGAAAGTGACTTAGGCCATTCATTCATGACAGTTCCTCAAGAAAACCTGATTAATTACACTGATTTTTAGGGCTTTGTTTTATTTTCCTTTTAGAAGTAAGGAGAAAGGATTCAAAGAAACCACAGAGCCCTGATTTTTCTTGGAAGATGCAAGACACATAGCCAAAACAAAAGCACTGAGAATTAATAAAAGTAGATGAGGAAACTGGAGCCCTAAAGACCATTTAATTCTACTCCTTCCATCTCCAAGTTTCCTTACTTCCGTTTGTGAAATCCTTGTTTCAACCTGGCGTTTGTCCTTTTGCTCTTCTTCATCTATTATATTTATTTCTTCTTGGCACTTTTACTCCTTTTTGATCTTTGCATCCACTTGTCTTCTTCCTCTGTATTCTTCTATTCAATTCTCTCCTGGCCAGGACAGAGAGTACAGTATTTCTCTGACTTTACTCAGAATTCCTAGTCCCCCTAGTCTCCTAATTTCAGGGATTGCCTGCAGGATTTCATACGATATCAGGAATTTCAGTTTGATCTCAGTCAAGAATGCTACCAAATCGTAAAAACTGGAACTGTATTTTGTCTTAATGTAAATAAGCGACCATTACTATAGTTGGAGAATTATCTTTTCCTGTCCAGTACCACCACAAAATACTTTGCAATTCAAATATTCCCAATTTTTATGTTTTCCTGTTCTTCTATTTTTAGCAGGCCACGGCCGCTGCGGCTTGGCTTAGGGAATGACGGGGTTGGGTTACTAAAGTTAATTGATATTCACCCTCCTCCCTGAGAACTTTAAAGCTGTTCCTGCCCAGGGAAGGGAGGATTTCTGGCAGTTGGAACAGCCAATGGAACTTTCCTTTGGAGCCACCGTAAGAAGAGAGAGGACAAGGTAGCTAAAAAGCCCCATGGTTATCTCTTTATACCAGCTTTCAACTAAACACTATCCTGTGTAAGCAAGCTCAGTTTTCCCAGCTGAAATTGCTCTGGCAAGGATCAAAAAGGTTGTAGTCCTGCTTTCTATAGGATAAATCCCTGTTCCCAGTTTTGCTAAAAGCTCCCACTGAACCAGCAGAAGACGTGGATGTGCATCTAAAAGCAGAATCTGTCTATGTTCCAAGTATATTTACATAGTGTTATCTCAGCTGAACTAACAAAGAGTGTTCAAGCTCGATCTAGGTTTAGGCCCAGCTTTTGAAAGGACAAGGCCCAGATCCATCACCATTAGTGCAATTAATGTGCTTGATTTGCATATACAGTTACATGTGCAAACTCACCACATATGTGATTCCAAAGCGGCCATTCACCAGATAATAACATAAATTTATGATTCAGTACAATGACCATGAATTAGTTGTGCGTTACTTGTGAACTTGGGTGCTTGCAGGAGTGTGGCTCCTGTAACAGAACACAGATCCCTACATTTTGTTTGACGGCATGTCATTGCTCAGTGTAAATTTCCTTTGGAGGACAAATTTCATGAGCATGTGATAGCTCAGTATAAATTTCGCACAAACCTTGTGTGAAATCAGCTGAAGGTTTTCTGTCCACGTGCTTCGTGCTTTGCACACAGACCGATACGTTCTTTGTCAAGGCTCCAGATGAATTCACAGGGCAGTGCTTGATGTTATGGGTGAGAACAGAACACACAAACTCCAGCAGACTGAGATCCTGCTTTTGATGTGTGTCAGAGTCCTCTGAAACTGCTTGTGAGACGCAGCTTTGCAATTCCAGTCATCATCGGTTGTCCTGTATGTGCTGGAGTCAGCTGCAGAACTTGGGAAACGCAGGGTGTGGGCTGGTATTTTTTGATGTTACAAAGATGTTTGTGCAACTGTTAGTGTTGATCTGGTGGCTTCATTTGTATGTTCTCAGGAGTGACCAGAGGTGATTTGGATGTCAGGGACCATAGATTAAAATTTCTGTTATCCACACAACACCCTAGAGGTAGAAGGATGTTTGAGAATCAGGTACTGTTTGTCTGTTTAATTCTGTAAAGCAATCAGATAGACTGGGATAAATTTGATTTGCTAATACTTAGGTAAATAAAGACCTGGAGAAGGAAATCTGACAAGTTTTCCTGCTATAAGATTCAAAGCCAGAGTGGGATATTAAGAATGCGCATACTGGTTTTCAGTTCTCATTACAGCATTTGTGAGTAATGTGGGCTGTATTTAATCCTTAAATTTGACAGAATAAAACCTCATCCATTATATCATTAATCTTATCTGGCAATAGGCATAACTTGTATAAGCAAGTGGTGCATCTACCAATGACGAAACATGTCATTCATGTTTCAACTGTTATTCTACTGCTATTAGAAGAAATCTGGGTAACTCTTGTGGTAGGCAAACATGCAAAGTGTGGAAATAACTCTTGTTATTTTCTGACTATTAGAAATACACTATTTCTTCACAATTAGGAAAAGAATGAGAAAACACTTTGTAACTGAAGCCTCTCCCTGCAACTGTACAGCCCATGTTCATTCATTCAAGGACAAAATTTGGGTTGTGTTATGTCATAAAGCACTTGAAGAATACAAAACCATCTAAATTAAACTTTATTAAACCTTAATAAGATACCACTTTAGACTGTGGGTTAGGTACAAATAATAGTAAAAAAAATACTTCTCTTTTTTTCTTGGGGAAGTTAAAAGTGCCTGCAAATTCAGGTGAGAAAGAATGTACTTTCTCTTTTAGTTATGTTGTATTATTATTGAAGTCACTGCATGAAGTGTATCCTCCCATGCAATTTGAATAGCAGATTTACAGCTACTTTAAAATATTAGAGAAAAGTCTTATTCCTGTTGAATTAATGATAAGCTGTGTGTGATGATTTTAATGGTTTTTGCTCAGCCACCTCCTTTAGTAAATACTTCCTTTAGCTGTAGTGAAACGTGTAAGCAGCTCCGGCTTTAAATTAGATGCTTAAGGAAGGGTGTTCGAGTTCCTCACCGACACTTAGGAATTCTTTTGTGGAAACAATATAAACAGCATAGGACTTGAATAAACTGAAGGCATGTTTTTTGGCTTTATTAGATTGTCTTCAGTGACTCCTTTTTCTTCAGTGAATAAAATCCCCATCTTCTTTTTACATTGTGTCACCTCCTGCTGCTTTGCTTAATATTCTCCATAACCTGAATTCTAGCAGTTTGTACCTAGAGTTTTGGTCTCTGTGATGAAGCTCTTTCTTACCAAGGCTGTCATGAAAGACTGTTAGACTGTCTCTGTTTTTTTTTTTGTTGTTGTTGTTGTTTTTTTTTTTGTTTTTTGTTTTTTGTTTTTTGTTTTTTGTTTTTTTGTTTGTTTGTTTTTTTAACTGCTGCTATTTTCTAGCCACCATCCTGGAGTCTTCTTTTGCAAGGTTTTTATCTTTGTAATGTCTGAGATCTAATCACACTTCATGTAAAAGCTCTATCTGCATTCAGACCTCCATGCTAGCAAGTATATTTCAGTGCCTTGATTAACTTTTTTATGAGACTTGGCCTTTTTCAAAGTCCTAAATCTTGGTCATACATAAGCTTGCTTATCCCTTCACTGAATTTAATCACACATCCCAGTATTATTTTTATAATTGGCTCTTCTGTCCTGTTCTCCTTGGTTACCAAAAACAAATCTAAAATAACCTTACATCCTGTTGCTTCACTGACAACTGAATTAATTTGTCCTTTATGACCAAAGGAAATAACAGGATCCTGTTTAAGGTCTATGATTAGGACTGGTTGTTTCCAAGTCTGTATCAGGGATGTGAGTCTTGTGTAATAACACAACTTCTCTAGGAGCACTTGTTTGTCTCCAGTAATGTTTCATTTTGATTCATATCTGTATCTGACTTATGGGATTGATGGCTGATTCTTGCACTTACCCTATGCAGCCTCTTTTCCCATCATTTCCCAAAATAATTTGAAACTACTGAGAGCACATTAGTTTCTCTGTCCCATTACATAGATGCTGAGTTGAAAATTTAGCATAACTACCAGTACAAGGAGGTAAAATTACTTAGGAAAGGAGGAAAAAGTGACGGTTTCTGAAAAAATAAGAGATTAAGTGAGAAAATTATGAGGGCAGAAGCAGTAAGGAAACATTTTTGAGAAGACAGGTACCTCTAAAGGAAAATCTGCACCCTCAAAAAGTGATTTTGAAAGGGCAGTGTCTGGAAATGAACAGTAAAACACAAAAAATGGAGAGATGGAGGGCTCAAATTAGTGTTTTGTGGCCTGGTGGAGGAAAACAAACCTGAAGGAAAGCTATGGAGTAATTGAAAAAGGTGGTTATGCTGTTTCTAGTTGGGCACTGAAGGTAAAATTGGCAGATTCAGTCATTTCCTCCTCCAGCTGTAGCCTCATGTGAGGAAATCAGAGGCCACATCTCAGGTACGGAATTTCTAGAAATCTGTCTGAGAGGACGTGGACACAAAAATGAAGATCGAGGTTTCTGCTGAAGCAGAGATCAAGATAAGAGTTTATAGGTAATGTCACAGAGGTGGTGGGAGACATTTACAAGTATAAACAAAAGTACAGGCAAAATTTCAGATGTGCACGCTTTACAAAGTTAGCTAAAAATTCTGAAATGCAGCCACAAATGTTTTCTCAGAGGAGGAAGGAGAGTAGAGAGAGGTAAATATTTGATGTTGACGTATTTGATAGTCCTTGGAAAGACTGAACAGGTATGGAAGATGAATTCTCCTGTTCTTTCCAGAGCACTCTTACAGGAAATTGGGGGCATTTAGCCCACAACATTGGTGTCCATGTTTGTCCTGCAGTTACTCTATGCAGTTACTTTTTAACCCACTGTACTGATTGTTGGGTGCCAGATGTTCCAAGGAAGGTGGGAAGCAGAGAGTGGAAAGGAAAGAAATATATCTGGTGTACATCAGCGTAATGAGTAATCAGCCACTTTAGCAGTGTAGAAAGAGCTAAAAGATATTTGTAGCCTCAGAGGCAATTATTTCATTAGTTGTCAGCCAGTTTTTGTGAGAGTGAGGTTACTTTTTTGATAGTCCCTGTCTTGCTTCATTTGTGAAGTTCTTAAATTTTCAGCTGCCCCTTTTTGCCCACCCAGGTTATTTTCATCACACTCTTATGTCATGTTCCCATGCTGTGTTAAACAGATGCTGTTAGATGCTCACAGTGTGTCAGAGAATGAATGATTCTGCTGCACAAAAAATCTGTAATATCTGGTACGCTCCAAACTTGACACAGTAAAAATCAGACACCTCATTTTTAGCAACTTGTGTGACCTTTTTCCCTGGTCATTGACTCGTCAGCACATTTGTCATGGACTGTTTGCTGTCCCGCTCCTGTTCCAGAACGACTACCGCAAGCTGTCCATGCAGTGCAAGGACTTCGTGGTTGGTGTCCTGGATCTGTGCCGGGACTCGGAAGAGGTGGAGGCCATTCTGAACGGGGATCTGAACGCGGAGCCGGTGGAATCGCAGAGGCACCGGGCGTCCCTGAGCCGTGTGAAGCTGGCCATTAAGTACGAAGTCAAAAAGGTAACTCCTCACAGCTCTCAGGCGCCGTGGCAGGAGGGCAGTGCCACCTCCTCCTCCTGCAGGTGTTGTGAACCTGTGCTCAGATGCACAACTGAGATGTGGTGTGAGTAATCAAGACTCATGCAAGGCAGAAAGGGCCTGTAATGAAGGAGTTTCGTTTAATCTACTTCCCACCGCTGAGAAGTGGCAGGACATTGCAATGACGTGAATGAGGTGCGTTAGCAAGGCTTTGCACAGTCGGTCAGATCCTTCTCCTGATTAACCCAAAGGATATTTCAGTAGAGCCAGATCTTCACTCAGCAACACTAAGGCTTTGTCTTCCTGTCAGTCAATGCAATAATACCTAATCCAAAGAGAAGGCTGTGCTGATGAAAATGTTGGTTTCAACTCATAAATAGCTCATCTGCAACTATGTGTCTTAGTGAGATATTCCACATGATTTACCGTGTTTGTTCCTTTAAAAATAGTTTAAACCTCAGCCCTGGAAATGCATGGAATATGTCTGTGGCTGCTTGATCAATTAATTTCAGTTCTTCACCTTTGTACCTATGTTTATTGGTCTTTTGGCAAGCGTTTTCAGTAGATGGCTCTCTCAAAGTAGTTTGTATTTTGTGAATGAATGTTGTGCATTGAAAAATAGAGCTGTGCGTCACATATTTGACATAAATACATATCCTTTCGTTGTAGTTTTTATTGTATTGCTATGTTGTTCTCCTCAAGATCCCACATTAGGCCAGCACAGAAAATAGTTAACACTGTGTCCTGTTGTGAGAGGAGCCAGGAAATACAGCAGTGCCTATGCATTATTTACAGCTTCCTATTTATGTGATTAGCATCACCTCCATTCCTTACAGCCATTGTAGTTTCATCATCTCCACGAGAAGCCTTGTGTCTCTCAGAATTAATAACCCTGTGCTCTGTGGCCACCTCTTGAGCCAATCTGCCATATAAAATGATTTGTAAGGACCCTGCCAGAACAACTGGGGATTGCTGGTGTTTATGACGGCCCCAAAAGATTGAGAACAAAAATTGTAAACACAGATCCCAAGCAGCAAATCATCCTTTTCAGTATAGAATTGGTCTATAGCAGATAAATGCATATTAATTACCAAAACTCAAGGTAAATATATACAAGCGTTAAATTAATTTAAAATACCAGAACAGGGGAAAAAAATCAAAGTGCATAAGCATGCTGTGGTGTCTAAATATATACATTCTTTATGCTAATGCAGTTTAATGTGTATGAAAACTTAGTTGGGGCTCGTGTCTCAGCTTTCATGCTGAAGGCTGTGGTGTTCTTTTATGAGTTTGTTGTCACTGATGAAATTCACTGCTGAGCAAAAGGCCACACAGATCTGTTAAGAATAACAGAAATCTAAATAGTGAAAAAAAAAAAGAGAATTACTCAGAGCAAACTTCTTCCCTTCTCTTGCAAGAGAGAAACTCAGAGTGCTGGCTGCAGTTCATGACAAGTTCAGAACCTGCAAAAGGAATGATCCTGGTGGGAGGAAATAGATGGTGCCGAGTTGTTACCGTGTTCATGCATGTGCAGTTCCCTGTAAGTGGCCAATACACAGGGCATGGCAAGGATGGAAATGTTTCGGCTATCTTGGTCCTTTGATGCTCGGATTTGCTCTGTCAGAGCTGTGACAGATTCTAGTGATATCCTGACTGGAACAGGTTCAGATGTGGAAACTCCACATGGGATTATTTCAACCCTCTCAGCACAGGAAGGATGTGGCCTATTTTCCTTAGCTTTCCATATTTCTAGCTGTGCTTCCCGGTCAGGTCCATCAAGCTCAGCTCCCTGTTGCCAGCAGTGCAGCCAAACAGAGCAGCAGGTCCATGAAATAGTTAATGTGTCTATGCCCTGTCCAGGGGGAGGAGAGGCAGGAAAAAACATATGACAAGTAGCTAATGTGCTCAGAACTTCACTGCTAGGGAAAGGGAATTTTTAATTCTGTTAGTAATGAAACCCTTGCACTTAGTGCCCTAGGTACTGCACCGAAGTGGAGCCCATCTTTTAAACATGTGATTTTGAAGCTAAGGTTCAGACTGAAACTGCAGCCCCAGTAGAGAACGACTACGGGAATTAAGGGAGAAAAAACAAACAAACAAACAAAGCCAAACAAAACCCACAAAAACACATACACACACACACAAAAAAGAAAAACAAAAAAAATGCACAACAAATTAGTCTTGCTCTGTAGGCTGAATTACTGCTGTAGTAGTGCTTTTAGCTTTGTGTCTCAACTCTGTCTTTAGACTGCCAACAAAATTCCAGAGAAGAGCTGACACCAGCCCAACTAATCTGCAGTTCTTGCCGAGACAAAAATCAGGATGAAATTTCCAATGAAATCAATAAGAGCTGAAGTAAAATCACAGGAGTTAATTTTCAAACCCTGAAGTGTTCAATTGATAGATAAGAAAGAAGACGCAAAATTCTCCTTGTATTTTGTGCGTTAGTGTATCAGAGTGTGCCAGGATTTGTTCTTGCTCCATCTAAACCCAGCCATTATGATGGTAGAAATAAATAACATAATCACTATGAGTCATACAGAAAAATATTTACATACTGATGGCTTGGTTTACAGTCATGAAACTGAAAACATCAGAAGTGTTACTGTCAATAATGCTTGGAAAAGCAGCTACATTAAAATTGGGATATTTTTTCTTTTAGTGACCAGATACTGTTCTCATGCATCATTTTTGTTCACTGGGGTTCTGCTTGGAGCTGAAGGTATTAGATACATGTGATAATAAGTTCAACATATGTAATGAAATTTGAGAAACTGCATGGAAAATAGAGGGAGAGGAGAAATGCAGGAAGAACAAAGTTGTAGGATGATGTGAGCAGTAGTAAAATGTGATGTGAACCTACTGTCCTTGGAGGAGATGAAGCTACAGGCAAATACAGGTAATACAGACACACACGCAACAGGGGTGGGCATAGTTAAAAGTTGCTGAAAATAAAACCAACATAATCATTAATTGAAGTATTTCAGTAAAGACTGAGAGAGAAGGGATGAATTTCAGAGCTTTTATGGATGAGAAGTGACACAACTCGCTCCGAGGGCTTGGAAGTGGTGCACATTGTGCAGTTGCCAGCAGTTAAATGAGTTGCTAAGATCCTCTCAAGAGCCTTTAGACTCACTGCCAGAGAAGAACTTGCCCATAACCCTTGGCATCTTATTCACTAAATATACCCTTTTTTTTTCCTTTTTTTTTTTTTTTGAAAATTATAGCAGATCTCCTCTTAGTGTCAGATCAGAAAGTTGATAGATCAGGAGAATAAACCAGCACAGAGCTCTGGATGAGGTGCCACAGGGCCCATGGGCTGATTCCCAGCCCTGGGTAAACTTCCTTAAAGCTCCTTTACTGTTTCTTCCCGTTCCCTCTGGTAACAGAAGGAATGATGTGGGTGTTTCTTCCCTC
>VYZR01066702.1:8216-20393 GCA_013400675.1 Oxylabes madagascariensis
GTTAAGTGGGTTCCCAACACCTGCAACTGTTACTGGTAAGAAAAAAAAATTGGGTAAGCAGTAGATAAAGATCTGTAAAATCAATTCACTTCTGAGAAAATTGTTTAATTCTTGTATTAAATTATATTTCAACTTTAACTAGGCACAAATTTGCTGTGATGTGGAGTAAAAGGCAGTATTCTGTTGAAAGTTTCTCAGATTTGCTGTTAGAACATGAGGAGGTTCGGCTCTCCAAAAAAGCCTCTGGAAAAACGAAACCATGAATCAGGAGCTCTCCCTAGTGTTTCAATATGAGGCTGCAGTGAGGAGCTAAAAAATCCTTCCTATTTTACTTGGTGTTTTCATAAATCATTTTAGCTGTGCACCTTGTCTGTATAAAAGCCAAAAAATTCCTTGCCTAAACTCTGATTTCTCTCTGTTAGTATTTAACAAATGCTTCCTCATCTGGCTCCCCCATTTGGCAACAAAATGGACATACTCCAGTGTTTTGATGCACATTTTGGTGTCAATTAATTAACATCAAATCAGTTTATTTTGCAGGCTCCAAGGACAGCAGCATTTACCATGGACAAATCTTAAAAAATTGTTAGTAAGGATTTTACTCTAAGACCCCAGACAGAAGGAAGGAGAGGGGCAAAAGCAACAGCTAAAAATCTGAAACATTTCATGTGGAATTTATACAAAATTCTCAATTCATGACCTGGTTTTCAGAAATGAGTCCATTTACATAAATACATCCTACATGCAGCTGTCTTTCTAATTTTTCTTTCTCTTTGTGCCTTTTAAATTTTAATTCCCAGTAAAATAACACATTTTAGGCAGATGGGTCAGTGCCAGGGCATGTAGGGACTAAAAAAAGGGGGAATGACTTTAAGCTGAAGGAGGGCAGGGATAGATTGGATATTAGGGAGAAATTGTTCCCTAGGAGAGTGAGGAGGCCCTGGCACTGGTGCCCAGAGAAGCTGTGGCTGCCCCTGGATCCCCGGAAGTGTTCAAGGCCACGTTGGATGGGGCTCTGAGCAACCTGGTCTAGTGCAAGGCATCCTTGCCCATGGCAGGGGGGTGGGATGGGATGATGTTTAGTTTCTTCCAACCCAACCCAACACAAAACAACACAACCCAACCATCTTAGTTTAGAAGGACAGGTGTCTGCCCAGGAAAGCCAGAGCTTCCTTTGAAATGGAAAATGTAAACCCCCTCCCTCCAAATTATCATAATTTTGAAATTAAAGAGCTTTCAGGTGAAGATATGGGAATAGGAATAACAGTTCTTTACTAGGAATATTAAAAATAAAAACGTAGCCGTACAAAAAAAGCAAGCAAACAAAAAATCCCCACTGATGGAATCAGAACACAACCTGACACCCTGTTGCTCAGGGTGTTGGTTGCGTTCCAATCAAGTCCTCCTGGAGTGACTGGTGAGGTTCTGTTGGAGTAGAAATGGTCCTGTAGAAGGATGAGTTTCCTTCTGAGGGTCCAGTGGTGGCAAGTTGGGTCTGGTTTTTCCCTGGGAATCCAGCGGACGCAGGCTGTCCTGGTGTTCTGACGCTCAGGTTTTATCCAGGTAGGAAACCTTGGCTCCTCCCCCTGGGTGGAGCATCTCCCAATGGGATGATGAAATTGTATCAGCCATGCAGTGAGCCTCGATGGCCCATGAACAGCAGATATCCCCTGGAGGGAGGATGGGTCCTGGAAAAGATAAAGAACACTGCCCCACCTGGTTTTAAAAGATGGCCAATTAACAGAAGACACCCGCCCCCTCCCTCCTGGAGTCACAAGGAATGGGTCATAGAAGAGAAAAAACACCTCCCCAACACATTTCAACTGATAGTAATAGAACACATGCTTTTGGTTACATCTTCCATTGTAACCCAAGACAGCAATCCAACCCATTCTGCCATTCTGGGATTCCATGATCAGGCACTCCAGACCAGAGGGAAAAAAAAAAAACAAACCAAAACAAAACCAACAACAAAAATAGACCGGTGGTTTTTACACACTCTGTCCCCTGTAAATTGGCAAAATTACCCTCTTCAGGAATAGGACAGAAAGTACCAGGAGGAGTGGGACAGCAAACACTTCAATTCCAATAGAATTGTGCACTGGGCTGCAAATTGTGAGAGACAAGGAAAAGAAGGAAGTGTCAAGCCTTTGAAAACTACAAAAAGAGCCTCTGAAAACTACAGTCTGAAGAGCTTTTTAAGCACAAATGTAAAATCTTCTGCAGTTTGCTCACTGCTGAGAGAGAAAAAAAAAAAAAGGCATTGGGCACGTTGCCCACAGCAGGTGAATTCCTTAATAGTCAGAAAGTGGCTGGACATTTTAGGGGAAGAAAAGAGCGTCTTGCAACATGCAGAGCACTGAACAACCACCCTGCAGAGATGGTGGGAGAACATTGGCATTCACCTGAGACAAAACTGCTCCAAAGATGCAGGAAATTTGTGCTTTCCTGTAGAAAAGGGACAATAGGGTGGCACCAGGAAGAAAAACAGTGTGCCAATGCCTCGGTGTTACTGTGTATAAACCAAACAGAACAGCAACATAAGGTGATGATAATTCATACCTCCACAGGAGGAGGAAAAGCCTGAGATGGACTCAGAAATTCGATGCCAAAACTTTGGAAAGTAGAGGCCTTTGGTTCAATCTTAACAGCGTTTTGATGCACATTTTGGTGTCAATTAATTAATATCAAATTAGTAAATTACAGTTTATTTTGCAGGCTCCCGGGACAGCAGCATTTATCACGGACTATCCTTAGCAAATGGTTAATGAGGATTTTACTCTATAGCTTAAGACACAAGAGAAGAGAAAGGAAGGGGAAGAAAAACAACAGCTAAAAATCTGAAGCATTTCATGTGGGATTTATAAGAGTCTCAATTCATTCGTGACCTGTGACAAAGGCAGGTGGTTGCTGCATCTTAAGTCCTTCTTAAAAACACCTCTGAAAGACAAAAACAAAACAAAACAAAACAAACAACCAATAAAAAGGAAAGGGATCTAAATCTCAGATCAAAAATCTCCTGTTTCTATCTCAGTCAGAACAACTGGACACTGTAAGAAGTGATGCTCAAGGACAAAGGTTTACAGAGCAGATAGAAGAGCAAGGCTAGTCCAGAGTGGGGGCCTGACAGATCCCATCAAAGCCAGCAAAAGCATGATGGGGACGAGGAAACAACTTTTTCTGCTGACAGTGATATGCACAGAAAAAGAAAACATCTCCTGTATTCTTCTGATTCACCTTCTTGTATTAAACACATCTTGTATCTTGAGGGAAAAAAACCTTAAAAGAAAAAGGATGTCTGAAATCCAAACTGACAGCCAGAGCATGTGTTCTGTCCCTCTGATTTACTTTGCATTTTATTTATTTCTCAGTCTGTATGCCAAAATATATTGTTGCTTACTGCTGGATTGGACTTAATTATTTTCCTGACAACAGTGCCAGTTCCTATTTAAGTACCAAAATACACCCTTGATTTTCCACGCAGCCACATTGGCTGGTACTGGAGGTAATTCAGGAGCAGTGAAATCTTCTCACAAAGTTTCTGTGGATCTTTGAGGGACAGGATGTTCTAGAAAAAGAAAATTATGTGAGCCACCAAACTCAAAGGGCTTCTGCTGAGGTCTGTAAGAAGTTGGGGCACTGGGATGAGGTTTAGCCAGATGAACAGACCATGAAAAACTACTGGACACAACATTAGAAACTGCTGAATAAAAATAACAGTGGGAAAGTGGAGAAATAGCGCTGTGAGGGATGGTTGGATTTCTGTGAGAGCCTCAGCAAACACCAGGACAGTCACCCATAAGACAGGATGGAATAAAAACAGGGAGAATACAAGAAAAACAGGCTGTCAGCTACCATGGAAGGGTTGCACAAAGAAAGAGCAGCAAATCCCGCTGTTAGCAGCTGCTGTGGGAATGCTCCAAGCACAGCCCCGCTGTGCAGCTGCATTGATTCCATATTTCCAACAGGATAATGGCCAACATTTGCTCATAACTGTTTTCCAAGCATTAAGGTGAGACAATGGTCTCTGCCTCCTTCTCCCTAACACCTTGCATTAGCAAATAGTCCCAGAGATTTTGACTAAATTAGCTTTTAACTATTTAAAATGCAACGTTCACGGGGATATGACAACCTGATATTAGGAAACTAATAACAGCTTTGTACGCAAAAGACACACATGTCATTACACACAGGCTGTAGTTAACAGTGATTCAGGATTCCAGCAGTTCCTTAACAACAGGGCTCAGGAAGAACAAGGCATCCATCATATTCCTACTTGAAGTACTACAACAATATTATAAATTACACAGCTGCTTCCTCTCAAGGCCTTGGATGCAATTATAAAACTCAGTGGTGGGCAAGTACATATTGTTGGCTTTCATTTCTTCTAAGAAATTTAATTTTTACCTGTGTTTCAGAACTTTTCTGTAATAGAAAGCTGAGATTCCCATTAAACCAGTCCTCCTTCACCAGAGGAGCGAGACAAAAAGATGGATGAAGCTCCAGATTGAAACAATGCCACAGCTCACAGTTTATGAGTTATACAGAGGATGGTGATGCTGTATTTCAAACTGTGCCTGGCAGTTCTGTGATTACTTGCTCGCTGTTTGTTATTCTGAAATACCCAGAACTGCACAAGAAGTAGCCAAGGCTACCAGGCAGTGTAGGGTTTTTGAAGGTCTGTCCTTTCTTCCCAATCCTCCTTAAACTGATGGGAAGGGAAGAGTGGTGGGGAAAAAAAGCCTGGTGCCACGTCTTTTCTTTTTTACGGAATGAAACAGCTTTTTAATCCAGCATCAAAACAGTTCTCAAGGGAATATTAACCAAACCACACTGGAGGAATGCAAACCAACATGACAGGTATCAAACCAGGTCTTTTGATTTGTTTTAATAATGGGGTCTAAAAAAACAGGGGCTATAATAATAATGATGGTTTTGAACTAAAGTTGCTGAGAAAGGGGAACCTCAATCCATCCCATTCCTCACATCCAAGGGAAGATGCTCAGTGTCTGGAGAGGGATCACAGTCACCAGGGGAGCACCTGAAGAGCAGGACAATGGAATTCCAGCCACTCCAGACAGGCTTCATCAGGGATCCTGCTTAGTTGTGAGTGCCCCATCCCTGGAAGTGTCCAAGGCCAGGTTGGACAGGGCTTGGAGCAGCCTGGGACAGTGGGAGGTGTCCCTGCCCATGGCAGGGGCTGGCACTGGGTGGGCTTTAAGGTCCCTTCCAACCCAGCCCATTCTGTGCTTCTATGATTCAAGACGAACTAAACAATACACAACAAGATGAACTGAATCCCTGTGTGGCCCAGGCAGATTCTGCTGGTTTCAGTCTGCCCAACAGCAGAAAGTTACCTGGATATTGAAGCATTCAGAGAGCGTATTTGAGTGTTTTTTCCCTTATTCTTCACGTCTCATTGTGACAGGCTAATTTTTGCAGCACCGATTTACAGCAGCATTCTTGAGCAGGAAAGCAGTGTAACAGCTTTCAAGCATCAGCTTAACATCTCATCCCTAAAAAGATTTATGAAATTTCTTGCCATTATTGTTTTACTCCTCCAGTCATTTCTACCTTTGATTTCCAACACTTACATGAAGGTAAGTCTGTGATAAACACAGGCAACAAGATGATACTTGGAAAAGCTTCTCTTTAAATGACGGATTCTCTGGTGGGAGATGCCAGAGCAGGCTCCCAGGGCTGTGACCGCAGCAGCCTCAAACAGGCAAATCATGCTCTGCTTGAATTACTAGAGAATTATATATGTTTGCAGTGTAACAGCATGAAGATGTTATAGGAAAAGCGTGGAAGAACCCTTGAGGCGAGGAATCCCATTGTCTAATTCCAGTTCAGCACTGGAGCTGGATCCCCAGCAGGGCAATGACAGTGACCAGGAAATGCTGAGCACGGAAAGTGCAAATTTTGGACTGAGAGCAGTTAAATCACCTACACCCGAAATGGGTCTGCAGGTCTTCAGGATGAGATGCGAACCCAAAACTTCTCAAAGAACCTATACAGGAATCCACAGGAAAGATGCCGCTTTGGATTTAGACTCAAGTGGTGCTTGGAAAACAGTTCAAGTGGAATCACTGGAAAAGCTGTTTTCAAGTGGTGCTCACAACAAAATTGGGTTGCTGTAGAAAAGAGCTGATGAGTGAAAAAAGCACAAGGTTAAAAAAAGAAAAAAAGTGAAGAAATGGAACAATGTAGAAACAAGGCTATTAGAGAAGAAAATGATGTAAAGAACAGCTCCAAAAGCAAGAACTGTCACATCTACAAACACGCTAAAGACTACGCAGAATACTGGGTTAGAAGGCCAGATAAAACATGGAGCAAAGGGAAAAAAAGAAAAAATATAATCCAATTAATTTTTGCTTGGCTCAACAGGGAGTTTAGGAGTCTGAAGGAAAAGGTCAGAATTTAAGAAGTGGAAAACTTGCCTGTGTGCAGAGGGCAGAAAAGCATAAAAAATAGCAGGTCAAAGCTAAACAACAAATTAAGAGGATGGAAATTAATTTGAACAGCACCTTACAGTGGGCACTCAACTTCATGGTAAGAAGTTCTAGAAAAGCATTAAAGCAGGATGCCAGATAAGGAATCACCAGGAATGCTTGATGGAGAAAACGTAGCAAAAACACTCGGTGATTTCTTTACTGGGCTCTTGTGACACAGACCTTGGGAGGATTCCCACATCTCTGACATACTTTGTAGTGAATTAAGAAACACTGAACCAAACCAAAGCTGTCAATAAATCCCCAGAACTGATTCTCATTCTCTGCAATGTGAACCTGCAAAGCTGCTGGCAAGGGCAGGTCACCCACCCCAAAAACACCTTCCCTCTTTTAATCTTTTTTTTTTTTTTTTTCAGTGTATCAGCAGTAATTTCCAGTATTCCTGTTCACAGTCAGCACAAACTACTATACATTTTAAAATAAACTATACAATTGCAAAACTCAGATGGAATGTTTTCTAATCAATACCTTCACTAACAAGCCAAGTTCAAGCTAAATGCATCATTTTGCTCAAACTCAAATTCTATAAATTGAAGGGGTGTCACAGCCTTCAAGGGCTTAAGCACCACTTTAAAAGACTCTGTCAATTATTTAATAGAGATTTTTCCCTAGTACAATGTTGCCAATCTATGTCTCACATCCAAGGTTAATTTAAGGCTTAAAATGGAGCATTTCAAGTACTGTTGCATTAAATAATAAAGAATAAGGAGAAAATTATTCAGGTGAATAAAGGACATGAATCATAGAGGAGAGAAAATTATATCTATAAAATGCAGACATGCAAAGATCAATCCTTTATACGAGGTGACATGAAGGAAATTTAAATTGTAAGGTGAAACTATAGCTACGTACAGTAATTTATTTTTTTTTTTTAAGCAGCAAAGAATCTGGTTCACCACAGATTCTGGTCCAGTCGGTCAAGGTGCTACCAAGTCATCCAGAAAACCTCTGTAAATCCACTCAGGCGCATGTTTATTGTCAATAAACACTCTGAGAATCACAGAATTCCCTGAGTTGGAAGGGACCCACAAAGACTGTCAAAGTCCAGCTCCCAGCCCTTCCTTCCAAAGTTCTCAAATGACCGAGAACACACACAAAGAACACACACAAAGAACACACACAAGCACACAAACACTTCCAAGTTCCACAGGAGAACCTCTGTGACAATTAGACAAAGGAAGGTCAGTCCCAAGGCAATTCCAGGAAACACAAGTATCATAGAATAATGGAATGGTTTGGGTTAGAAGAGACCTTTAAAACTCATTTAGTCCAATCCACTTGTCATGATCAGGGATATCTTCAACCAGATGAGGTTGATCTTGTTCAACCTGACTTTGAATGTTTCCAGGGATGGGGCATCCATTGCTCTCTGGGCAAGCTGCTCCATCTTCTCTCATGAGGCCTCAAAGGGCACTTTCATCCTCTTTNGGGTTAGAAGAGACCTTTAAAACTCATTTAGTCCAATCCACTTGTCATGATCAGGGATATCTTCAACCAGATGAGGTTGATCTTGTTCAACCTGACTTTGAATGTTTCCAGGGATGGGGCATCCATTGCTCTCTGGACAAGCTGCTCCATCTTCTCTCATGAGGCCTCAAAGGGCACTTTCATCCTCCTTCCAAGGACATTTCAGAGGGTGGCCAAGAACCAAACCACTTATCTGCCCGCATTAGTGGTGAACAGGACTCCAAATCATTTCAGAGCTCCTACTTTGGGGTCTGGAGCCTGGATGTGGTGCCAGGGCCAGATGACAAAGAACCACCTCCCTGGTCCAGGGAGATTTGCTGCTTCCCCTGGCTTTGCATCAGAGGTGCTGAGGAGAAACTCCCAGACTCATTCAGTCCTTGGGCACTTGCTGCTTCTTCACATGGGTCAAGGGAGACCATGAGAACATCAACACAAGAGGCCTGAATGACTGGAGCTCCGTGACAGATTGCAGGGTGCAACGAAGGAATTTATAAACGCTGCCAAGGCACACGGAGATGGTGTCAGAAACGCCAGGGCTCACCCACAGTTCATGTCTGCAGAAGATTTCAAGGGCTCCAAGAAGTCCTGCTTCTCTCCCCCCATGACTGGGATCATGGCAAGGCTGCTGTCCAGCACCTTTGAACAGCTGTGGGCATCCAGGGACGTCCTCAGCCACTGACGGAAGATAAATGCTTCAGCTGCTTCAAAAAGAGGTCAAAAGTTCTACCCAGGGACCCACAGACTGCTCAGCTTCCCTTCACCTTGTGGGGAAATGATGAAATGAGTCCTCCCGGAGCAGATTTCTGAGTGCATGAAGGAAATGGCAGCGTTTGGGAATAGTCTGTGGGAAGGGATGTGGAGGTCTCAGTAGTCAGCAAAGGCAGCTGACAGCACCTAAAAGGAGCATGGCCTGTTAATTGAGGAAAAATGCCTGAGGGGAATTTTTCCCCCTTGGCCATGAGGGGTTTAGATCACACTGGGTCACATCCCCCTGATGTCACACACGTTTTTGGTACCCCGGTACAAGGAGAACAGGAAGGTCAGGGGTTAGAAGGGGCTGGCTGTGTGCAGCCAGGGCTGGCCAGCGTGTCTGTCTTTGTGCCTGAGGTCAGTGCAGTCTGTCCTGTGTCCTCAATAAGCTTTATTTCCAGCTACTGTCCCAGGTAAGTTATTCTCTGTTTTGTGGCTCTGTGTATATTCAGAGGTCTGACTCGTCTGTTTCTTTCTTGTGCTTTTAACTCAATTACCCCGCAACTCCTCTGAACAAGCTAAGGGATGAAAAAGAGGCAGGCAATAGAAAAACAAACAACTGTGGACCAAAAAGAAATGTTTTGGCAACAAGGTGATCAACCAACTTTCTTGTTCATGCCCACAAATACCAGCCAATTCCTTTCCTGTACAAATCAGCCACCCTCCAACCCCACTGTTTACAAAAATGCCTTTTGTTCACAAAATGTTTCTGGATTTCACATTTAAATATCTTTTAATACATTGCACTTTCTGCTGTTACATACAGTGAAATGTTCTGCGTTTCTACAAAAAAAAAAAGCAAAACCCACAGGAACATTAACTAAACAAATAAAGATGACCTTAAACAGAGTATAAAACATCAAGCTTAAGTGCAATTATGTTCTCCAAAGCACAGAGCAGAGAACAAAGCAGACGACAAACTGCAGCACACCTAGCTGTGTGTACAATTATACAACTATACATAATTACTTTTGTTCTAATTACTTTGCATTACTCTCAGGCTTTATTTCATTCCAAATTCTCTAGCAAAAAGTTGTCAGCCAACTACAAGGTGCCTCTTAAAGCCAGAGCTATTACACTCATTGAGCGTTACCCGCTCTGGAAAATAATGGTATTTACAGATACCACAAAGAAAAGGACTTTAAGGAGTCTTTCCAGACCTTTCATTTCCTGGGTTGCTGGAACTGTCAAATTACTGGAAGCACCTCCCTTAGCCCCTAAGCGGAAGAATGTTTTTAGACTGCACACGATGGGTAGCTGGTGATGCTGAACCCACCAAATGGTCCTACAGCTGCAGCTGCTGTGTGACAGGAGGTGACCCTGCCATGACTGCCACCCACAGGGACCCTGGAGCTGGGACAGGGACACTTGTGAGCTCCAGGACTGATTAAAACCAGAAACCCACAAGGCAGCCCCAGTTCCTGTTGATTAACAGACCTGCACAGACAGGAGTGTGGCTGCTCAGCAGCCCTTTGCTCAGACAGAGATGAGGGATATGGGGGAAATGTGCCTCAGGAATCCCTCTGCAGCAGCTAGGAAACTGGAGCAGGTGGGATGCAGCTGATGGGTTAAGAAAAAAGAGATTTTTTTTTTCTCAGCGAAACCATTGCAAGCTGGTTTCTTGTCTGTGGATTACAGAGCATCGTGCTGCCAAATTGGACTTGCTGCACTGGAGGGGCTGTCACTGACATGAAGGAGAATAATCAAGTCTTGGGACCACAGGGATGAGGTGGGCAGGCACCCCTGTGCCTCAAAAGCATCACACCTTGGCAGATGCAGCTTCTCAATGCAACCAAAAATCACTCTGAAGGCCTTGGGGAAAGGGAATCTCAGAGAATGTGAATCTCATCTCCAAAAAGTCCTGCAGGTGGTTAACACGAAGCCCGTAGTCCACCACGGCAGCTCTGCAGAAAGCTGAACACCTCAGACTCGGCTTAACTTGGCCAAAGGCTCAGCTCTGATGACAATCTGCACAACCCGGCCTCCAGAAGGTCTGTCCCAGGGGCAGGGATGCAGATTGCAGGGCTGGAGGCTGTAGGAAGCAGTGGGCCACAGCCCTGAGATAAATGAAACAACACTGGGAACATCGACTGTATTCCAAAACTTAAGTCAGAGAAGTCATTGAGCCTAACAAAACATCTGGAATTATTTAGGGAACTCGGAAGGGCAAAGGACACAGCAAGCCAGGTCAGGTACACTGCGGTGAGAGCTCCAGCCTGCACCTGACATGAGCTGCTATAATACCTCAAACTCTGACTGATCATCTGTTAATCAGAGGGATTTGGATGGATACAAGGCTCGGAAAGGCTTTCTGGGCTGTGTACAACTGTTGAATGTGGGTGAAGTAAAATACAGTGAGCAAAAGACTCACGTCAGAGCGCTCAGTTAGAAGTGTGAGACAGAGCAGCCAGGAGCTATAGAAGGAGAATTTTGAAACAGACAGGGAAAATTACCCACACAAGAGTGGTCAAATTTTGGAAGAGGATGGCCAGGCTATGGAATCCCAACACCCAGGGGCACAGGGTACTTTAATCAGCTCCTCAGGCCGAAAAGTGTCACCACAATCTCAGCCTTGATCACATCATATTACTGCCTAATGTCAGTGTTGTTAGGAAAATTAATCCACAAACGCCAGAGGTTTATGTCCAAAAAGGAGACAGAGGAGTCCTGTAACTTTATTGGAATAAATGAAGAGGCCATGGGGCATCTCCCCTGGGGTCTCTCAAATTTTCAGAGGACGCAGCCTCCTTTTTATCCCAATTTCCCGGCTGCATTTCCCTCTCTCTTTCCCCACTGGCTGAGGTACTTGAGAGGTGCAGACTTCCCGGAATGCCTATGACCTAAGATTCCCCTTTTAATGTATAACCCCCATGATTTTTAATGGGATTTATGGCTTTCACCCATTGTTTCTTTCATCTTTCAATATCCAGTTTCATTTTTCAGCAAACCTACGGCTTGTTTGTCAAGGCAAAAATCTTCTTTTCCATTCATCCATCACTGGAATCCTTCCCATGGTTTCTCTTATCTCTCAGTGCTGGTTTTATCTACCAGCAGACTCACTGCTTGTTTGTAAAGACAAATCTTTTAATTCTTTTCAGTATAACCTAAAAGGAAAGGCTCAGCTGATGAATCTCCCACCCCAGACACTGCCAGTGTGAGATTCAGCTTAATTTAGCAGCTGCAACTTTTTTGTTTGTTTGTTTTTTTACAGTTTTACTCAGACAGCGCCGCTTTACTAAAGGCACGCATGTGGTTAAAAATTGCATTGGCACAGGAGTGTTTGACTGCAGGTAACTATGTATAGTTCTTAAAAATAAAGAAAGAAATCATCCTAAATCCGCTCCTTCTCTCAGAGGTGAACACTCCTTAATTAAATATTTTTATTATCTTTATTATTTTTATTATTCATAATAGAATAGAATAGAATAGAATAGAATAGAATAGAATA
>VYZR01066702.1:21181-37864 GCA_013400675.1 Oxylabes madagascariensis
TTTTTTTTGTTTGTTTTTGTTTCCCCGTTCGCTCCAACTTCCCTCCATCCCAAATCTCCATCCCACTTCCTCCCTCCCTCCCTCCCTGGCTCGCTCCCTGCCCAGGGGAGGAGTTCTCCCCGCTTCCGATGACATGGTACCCACGGCCGCATCCCTGCGGGCCCCGGCGCGATGCCGCCGCGCTGCCCTGGCTGAGCAGCATCCCCGCACCCCGAGCCCGCTCCTTCGGGGCTGAAACATGGACAACGCCTTCGTGCAAGAAGTGGCCGCATCACTGGTGAGGGAGTTTCTCAGCAGAAAGGTAAACCTGCGTCGATTTTCTGCCGGCTGAGCCCCGCTGGGGATGGCGCTGGGGAAAACGGGACGGGCTGGGGACATCGCGGGGTGCCGGGGGATTTATCCAGCCTGAAATCGGCTGGGTGGGAAGGGTCGGAAGCTCTGGGGTGAGAACCCGGACTACATCTCCCACAGTGCCCTTTTATTCCCGGCGATGGAGCTGCTTCCTCCTGCTCGGGGGAAGCCCGTCCTTCTCCACCCGGGCCTGCGAGACTGGAAATTAAATCATGAAACGCGCTTTCAGTTCGGTTTTTCTTGTTGTTTGCAGTTTTGAGTGTTTTTTAAATTTTTTTCCCCTTCCCTTTTTTTCCCTGAATTGCCAGTTTTGCTGTAGTCCTTCTGTTTACAAGAGGCGTACAAAGCCTAATTTATTTATTTATTATTTTTTTTTTTCATTAAGGCAAAAGGTAACACCGATAACATGCATTTTTTCCCCCTCAGTTTTCGGTAATAACTCAGCAGAAACCCCATTTTTTGGCGGGGGTGGGTAGGGAATTGAGATAAGGGGAGGAAAGAGACCATTGTACTTGTCACAGATTTAATACTATAAAGTGAATTTTGGACTATGCAGGGATGCAGGGAGTGTGGGATTGAGCAGGCTGGGAACCACCTTCACATTTCCATGTAGCAGCGCCTATTACTTTGTATTTTTGTTCAATCCTTAGGAAATACTGCTGATGTCGGACCCCCTGTGTCAGGAATGAGTTGTTTTATATCAGAAATTAAACAGCCACTGTCTCATTAAGTGTTGCACAGACCTCAGTCTCACGCTTTGCATCCCGTTTCCAAATCCACATTTTCAAATCAAGGGAGCACTGATAATCCTTTGTGCTTCTGCTTCCCCCAGATCTTTCATGCACATCAGAGCCTACAGGGATAATGATCCTTTATTTACCACAACTTGCCCTTAATTTCATAAATCTGAGCCAGACGCTCTTGTCAGCAGACAAAGAAATCCTTTGTTGTGACAATAAACCTCCACAGAAGGAATCAGGGCTTTCTCTCTCAAAATAGTAGCCTTGTGTTGTGCCATTTAAATTAGTTTGGGATCCAGCTCACAATAAATCAGCCTCTCCCCCGAGAAAGTAAGGTGCCCATAGATTTTGTCTCTGAGGTGCCCATGGGTGCTGACCACAGACTGAAAGTCTAAGTTTGAAGACCCCAAACCAGCTGATGCCGTGGAGGTCTGACCGATTTCCAACCTAGGGCTGGCTGGAATAGCTTCAGCTCAGGGCCTTTCATACAGACCATCAGTCTTAGGAGGCTGTTCAGCAGCTGAAGTACCTGCAATAGAGGTTTTTGTTTTTCTGTGTTCAGCAATTTCCATCTTACGTAGCCACCCTAATTATTTTCATGTCTGTGGGCTGCTGTAATTCGAGATTGTGCCATTACAGCACAGGCTCTCAGGGTTACCTGGTTACAAACTGCTGCCATCCACAAGTCGCAGCTTTGGGGTCTGACACTTTTCCTTCTCAGGGTTTGAAGAAAACCGTCAGCACCATGGACCGGGAGCTTCCCCGCTCTGCGCTCAGCATCAACAACAGGAACGAGCTCCGCAACGTCCTGCACCTGCACTCCTTGTACAAACAGAACAAGGTGAGGGAATCCCTGGCACACTGTGGAGGTTTCCTTGTGTGCCTGATGCCTTGGAAGGCTGACCTGAAACAGAGACTGGATAGAGCTAGGGAATAAAACAGGTATTTATTGAAAGGTCTCCAGAATCCACCTTGGGCACGACAAGAGCCCGGCCAAGGCTGCACCCAGGGTGGACCCAGAATGGTCACAAAAATGTCTGAGCAGTCCCGAGAGAAGTTACATTTTATAACTTTTGGTCCATTTGTATATTGGGGTTTAATTGTCCAATTACAGCATCAGGCTGTGAGGTCCCATCCTTCTTGTTCCTCCCTCCAGCCCACCCTGGTTTGTGCTTTTGGGCCTGAAAGTTGTCCTTGGTCTGCAGCAGGAAAGGATTTGTTTTGTCTCCCTGCTCTGTGAAGAGAGCTCACCAGCACTTAATGTGAGGTTCAGAACTACATCCCTAGGCAGCACAGAACCTGAAAATATGAAAACTAAAACTTAAGGCATCTTGCCCATTTCCATTTGCAGCTTTATATACAGCAGAGCAGATGTAAATGACACTTCTAGAATTTATTATCCTTGGAAATGCAATGCAAACAGTTCACTCGTAACTTGAGGTACCACAGTGCTTTTGGTGTCTTCATATAAGCCTATAAATGCCACTTCAGAAAACCCTCTCCCAGTGTAGAAAAGGTGCATTCTAGCACAGTTTCCACACCCTGGAATATTTAGCTAACATGGGAGTCAGAAATCACCATGACAGGTTGCTTTTTTTGTGTCGTGCTTCCTTCACTTAACACAACAGCACCTTTGAGCTCTTGACATTCTCTAGCTGCCATCTTCCAGTTCCCTGCATTGTTTGTCAGCTCTCCTGGGATACACCCACAGGTAACTCTGGGAAGCAGTTAAAATGTTTGGTTGCTGAACAGTGTGAAAAGAATGCCCTGCAGCCAGACTAACACAGCGTTTCAATAGTCACCAAGAACTTTATTTCTCTTTTCGGCCAGGCAAAGGAGAACCCACTGAAAACACTGCTGGAAATTATTACTAATTACTTCCTGGAGCACCGTGGGACTTCCAGGAGCACTGGTTCCAGCTCTGCTCTGTCAACTCCTCAGAGTAAGAGCTCAGCATCCCACCCACCCGACCTCCTGGATGAGGATCGTGGGAATGCCGGTGCTCTGGATGAAAGCAAAACTCAGCCCTCCAGGTACAGTCTGATTTGTTTCTCTTTCCCCTGTCTATTCACTTATTTTTTCTTAATTAAGGGAAATAGTGTTAAATGTTTTATCATTTATGTCTTGAGCTCAACTTTATTGGTTATCCTCGTAACACAAAGCTTAACTTTCCAGATTGTTAAAATCTCCTGTGCAAGCCACCCTTCAAAAATGATCTTTTATGTTCCCTGCCAATTATGAAGACTGATAACCTCAATTGCATTTTTCAGTCACTGAAGCACATGGAAATAGGAGATTTCTTGCTTTTGACATTGGAAACACTCAAATTGAAGCAGGTTTGGAGGTGAAACAAACCATTTGTGCTCAAATTACAGGTTTATTCATGCCTTACATGGGCAAAAGGAAGTTATACCGTCTTAAATTCAGACCTTGCAGAATACCTGAAAATAGCGTGTAACCAAGTTTTTCATTTATTGGTGCCTCAAAGAGGATTAATAACTCTGTACTTCCACAGAAAGCCTTTAAAATGGGCACAGAAGTGTAATACAGCTTCCCAGCCTCCACCCTCAGGGAAATAATCAGATTTTGTTCTTCATCCTAAATGCAACGTGCTCAAAGCAGCCAAGTCTGAGCATCAGTGCATGAAAAAAAACCCCCATGAAGTCATTTCTTATAGGGGAAGAAAGCCAAGATGTTTTAAGTTGAGCTCAGAAGCAACACTTGAAAAGGAGGCAGTGCAAAGGCTTTTTTTCCTCTTTTCTTTTCTATTCCTCTTTTGGTTTTTTTTTGGTTTTTTTTTTTTTTTAATCCCTTTTTCTTTCCCTTTCATGGATGTCTCCCACAGAGGAGTCCTGGGCCCTGCTCTGGGAGGGGACAGCAGCACCCAGTAGTGCTCACCTTGGAAGGGACCTTAAAGATCATCTCATTCCATCCCCTTCCTCTATCCCAGGTTGCTCCAAGCTCCGTCCAGCCTGGCCTTGGACATTTCCAGGGATGGGGCAGCCACAGCTTCTCTGGGCAATCTGTGTCAGTCAGGGCCTCACCACCCTCACAGGGAAGAATTTCTTCCCAATATTCCATCTAACCCTGCCCTCTGCCCTGAGGGTCATCCCCACCATTTCCATCCCCTTTGGGCAAGGGAAAACTAAGGATTGCAAAGGTCAACCAGCCAGTGCCTGAAATCAGTTTTAATTTCAACTCCCTGTGTAACTTTTAATGGTGCTTTCAGGGGTGGAGAGTTTAGTCAGACAGGACTCTGTACTGGTTCCTAATTAAGGAGTCTGCTTGCCTTTTAACTTTGCTCTTGGAGGTATCTGGGTCATCAGAAACTGATGCCTTAGGAGGGCTGAGCTGGAAGAGAGGCTGGGCAGAGCTGGAGAATAAAGCAGATATTTATTGAAAGGCCTTGAAGGACACGCCTTGGGCAGGACAAGAGCCTGGCCAGGCCCACACCCAAGGTGGACCCAAAATGGGCACAAAATGGACAAACGCTCCCCAGGTCTCACACTTGGATCAGTTTGGGGCCATTTGCAGATTGGGGTTGAATTGTCCAATTGCAGCTGCGGGTGATGAAGTCCCATCCTTCTTGTTCCTCCCTCCAGCCCAGCCTTGTTTGTGCTTTTGGGCCTGAACACTTGGAACAGTTGTCCTTGGTGTGCATTAGGAAAAGGATTTGTTTTGTGTCCGTGCTGTGTGAGGAGCTGAGTGACCCTGAGTGTGAGCCCAGAGCTGCACCCCTGGGCAGCACAGAACCTGAAATACATGGAAATAAAACTTAAGGCGTCAGTGTGAGTGTCTGTAATTGTTAAAACACTAAGCCAGCACCCCTTGGCAATGAGGGGTTCTGTGGAGCTGGGTCAGGAGTAGCAGTCCTTACATTTCCATATGATTCCAGAGGCAGATCAGGCTCCCTTCAGTGTACATCCACAGTGTGTCCTCACCACATGAGACACACTCCTGGAAAAATGAGTTCAATTAAAGGAACATCTTTGTAGTACAAGATGTTTCAACTTACAGAGTTGCTTTATAATGAATTAGGATGGAGGAAAACATTCCAGAGCGAAAAACAAGTTCAGGGATTTGTTCCCTTTTATAAAGGAAGGTGAGTACTTTTGGGTTACACAGAACATAAATTCATAGAATTTATAGAATCCACGGAACTGGGAATTACTCAGTAAAATTATTTCCATCACAGAAGTGCTTTTGTTTTTGGACTAAAATAAGTGTTCTACAGCTGAACAAAGAGTGAGAGTGGTCAGTAGAGTCAGTCTAAGTTAAAGGAGAACAGAGGACGTGGGCAAAAGTTCTAACAAATTTTCAAACAGAGGGAGAAGGAATGGGAACTGCTGGTTGTAGTTAGGACCTATCTGATACAACATATAAATTATACTTTCTACTATGATATACAATCACGCAATCACTGGATAGTTTGGGCTGGACGGGAGCTAAAAGCTCATCCCATTCCAACTCCCTGCCATGGGCAGGGACACCTTCCACTATCCCAGGGTGCTCCAAGCCCTGTCCAACCTGGCCTTGGACACTGCCAGGGATCCAGGGGCAGCCACAGCTGCTCTGGGCACCCTGTGCCAGGGTCACCTCACCTTCACAGGGAAGAATTTCTTCCCATTAATCTAAGGTAAATTTTCCCTTTTTCAGTTTGAACCCTGTTTCACATCAAAATAAGTAAGCATGGGATTGTGTTGCCCATTTATAACCAATTGTGACACATAATAATGATACTGAAATAACGTCCTCAAGTCCTGCAGCCAGATGTTTAGGTGAAAAGTGACTGCATTTGATTACCATTTCGAGATAAAATGTAACTTAATTTGACAGCAGTGCTTTAATTAGCTGGTTTTATTAATTTTCTTGTGCATTACTTTGCTGTTTCAAGCTTCTCCTCTTTCTTCCCTCTAGGTATGATGTTGAGAATCCACTGGATAAAATCCCTCCACCCAGAAAACATCAACACAGAAGTGAAAAATGCCANCCAACTCCCTGCCATGGGCAGGGACACCTTCCACTATCCCAGGGTGCTCCAAGCCCTGTCCAACCTGGCCTTGGACACTGCCAGGGATCCAGGGGCAGCCACAGCTGCTCTGGGCACCCTGTGCCAGGGTCACCTCACCTTCACAGGGAAGAATTTCTTCCCATTAATCTAAGGTAAATTTTCCCTTTTTCAGTTTGAACCCTGTTTCACATCAAAATAAGTAAGCATGGGATTGTGTTACCCATTTATAACCAATTGTGACACATAATAATGATACTGAAATAACGTCCTCAAGTCCTGCAGCCAGATGTTTAGGTGAAAAGTGACTGCATTTGATTGCCATTTCGAGATAAAATGTAACTTAATTTGACAGCAGTGCTTTAATTAGCTGGTTTTATTAATTTTCTTGTGCATTACTTTGCTGTTTCAAGCTTTTCCTCTTTCTTCCCTCTAGGTATGATGTTGAGAATCCACTGGATAAAATCCCTCCACCCAGAAAACATCAACACAGAAGTGAAAAATGCCACACAGGGACATCCCACAGCAGTAACTTACCCAGTGCTTGGGACAAGAAGTTAAAAGACAGTCGAGAGGATTTAAAAGCAGCTGCAATTTCTGAGGAGCTGAAATCCACAGGGAAGGAGAAGTCAAGGCCCAGGGCTGGTCTCATTGCCAGAGGAATGATGACTGGACCAGTAGCAAGTCCACCAGAGGTGATTCCCAACACTTTACAAAATATTTGGCTGGCCCACGGATTTTCTATCCAGCCTGCTGGGATAAAAATCACTTGCAAATAATGTTCAAATGGCTTCTGCATGTTAATCCATTAAATCTGCAGGCTGGAAAGAAGTGGTAAGTTAGGGAAATTGTTCTGCTTCATTCAGAATTTCAGATACAAGCACTGCAGGCAACCACCCCCTGCATGTCTGTGATCTCAGATCACTGAATTCCGTTATAAATCTTTCCCATTCTTGAAACCTCTTGACAGATTCGGTTTTCCATTTTCCTATGAAAATTGCTTTGATACCTTCACAGTATCTGTTTTACTCTTGTTTTTCCAAGACCCCACATTTAATCAGTAGCAGTTTGGAGCTGAAATTTGCTTTCATTTGGAAATATGTTTCTGAATTATCAAATCAGACCACATTCTATCAAGAAGTGCTTTCAAAGCACAGTTAAAAATTTCTTGCCTATTTTTTCCCCCTTTATCTTTCTTTTATATAATGACAGGGACTTTTCCAATGTAAAATTAAGCTTGTAATAAGGAGAAATTAAAATATATAACTATGACATTTAGTTAGTACCGAAGAGCATATGGAAATTCAGTGAATTAGTTGGATATTTAAAAATATCTCTGATTTAGAAGTAAAGACTAGATACCTGTAGTAGTAGATACCAGTTAAATATCTTATATGTCTTGATTTCCTGAGCTGGGTACAATCCCAAAATTAAGCTCTTAGGAGGTAATTTGTTGTTGTTGTTGATAAAACCATGGAAGACATGTTTTAATGGTAGGTAGCATTTTTAATACTGGTCAAATTTTTAGTGGAAGTGTTTGTCTTATTTTATTACTGATTTTTGTAAAAATCTGATTTTTTCTATAAGCTGTTTCCTAAAAATAAATGAATAGGTTACCTCAGGAATCAGTGCTAGAGCTTTCCTTTGCTTTTTGTGTTTATTTAAAGGTAGGAAAATTTTAACCTGTGGCTTTCATGGCACTTACTTCCAGGATCCCCAAAATAGGAGGCTTTCCAGACGATCCACGAGCATCAGCAGCACAGCCCAGCCCAGGGGTGAAGAGCAGGAGGAGCACGACACTGATCTGCAGGAAAGCAAAGCATCTCCAACAAAATCCAACGTGGAATTTGCATCAAGGACTGTGCTAAGCTCACACACCAGTTCCGCCTCTGAAAAGCCAAGGAACAGCCCCAAAGATCCAGATGACTTTTTTTCCAAGCTGCTGTCTGAGAGAGAGAGGGCCAAGACAGAAGAAAGAAAATCTCTTCCAAGCTCTGGTGCAGACAGCAGTGAAAAAAGCCTTAAAGTGAGTGCCCCTCACAGACACTCAGGGGCTGGGAGAGAAAAGAAGGAAAGATCCCTCAAGAAAACTGAGAGTCGGTTGTCAGGACACAGGTGAGAGTATTTCTGGGAATATTACAATAAGACAGAGTTTTTATTATTGTTCTGCACTCTTTCATGATCTAAAAGTTTTAGAAGTGTCTCCCTCTGAGAGCTCCAATTACATATTTTTGGCTTTTCTCTCTCTTATGTTCTTAATTGATTTTTTTTTAATTTTATTTTTTTCTGGGTTAAATTTAAGAGTGAGGGGTGTGGCATTTTTTATTTATACACTAAAACTGCAGCCAGATTTCTTAAAATGATTTTTGCTCTTTTGTTTTCCAGTTTAATTTCTTATTGAGATATGTGTATGTGCAGACCCTCTTGAGGGGGAAGCAATTATACATTAGGTCTTTCCACATTTATAAGTTAGGGGCTGTGGGAATTATCAAACTGGGGATCTGCTGGAGCTGCAGATAGGCCAGGAGTGGCACTTGCTTCCTATCTGGAACCAAAAATTAAAATTTAAAAGAGCTGCCAGCATTCCACAGTGCTTTGGCTCATTTAATTTGTAAAAGATTAATGTGTAATAGACCAAAGTACCACAGTCTAAAGTCTTAAAACTCTGGTTTTATACAGCTTGGCTGAGCTTGCAAGGTAGTGCTGCGCCATCACTTCATCCTTTCCACTCTCAGGATGATTTCTTACCTCACACTTAGCATTAGTTGAGGTAGAGAAGAGAGCTCTGGTGGCCTTCGGCAGCTCCCCAGCAAAGCTGAGAACACTGAGTGTATTCCTGATTTTGAATAATCAGTGAGTATGTAGTTCGTTATGGATGAGCCTCAGAGGCATGGCGGGCTGGGTGGAATCCCCTGGGAAGAGTATTGCAAAAAAATGGATGGAATTCCCTGGGAAGACTGTTGCAAAAAAAAAAAAAAAGCCAGTAAAAAGTCAGATTCAAACCTCACTTGTTAATGACTGGGTCCTACACGGGAGTGACAACAATCCCAGCCAGCCCCACAGGGAAGAGTTGCTGGAAAGACGCCTGGTGGAAAAGGGCCTGGGTGTCAAGTTTTCCTTGCGTCTTCATTGAAGACTATGGCCATGGGTGGTTGTACAAGCCAAGTCCTTTATTGCACGGCTAAATCAGCCTCATGAGGGTGGAGGTTGTTGCAGTTTGTGCCAGCACAGCCCCCATGTCCCAAGCAGAAGCGGTAACATTTTATCAGCAGCGGTAGAGGCAGCGACAGGCCCGTATTCTGTGTCCCCTCAGCACTTCATCAGCAGCAGTCCCAGCGGGACCACAACAGCAGCATTTGTGTTTTTTCGTGAGTGTGCATTGTCAAAGTAGTGCATTTTATTTTGTTTTTTGCCAATCAGGTAGAAACAGAAGTCCAGTATTGCTTTGTTGGGCCTGTCCTAACCTGAGGTTGATGTGCGACAATATTCGTAAATTCTTACACAAATTCTACGCATATAGCTCTGTCTGTTCTATCTAAGAATGTTTGAGCTAGGCTACATTATTTTCATTACGTCTAGAGTTTATCTATCTTTGCAAAAGGCAAAGCTACTGAGTTTTAAACTAGGTTTTAGGTCCTTTTCTTCCTAGCTGCTTCAGNGTTAGTAAAAGATATTTTACTTGTCCATCAAATCTCTCTATTCTGGGATTATTTACATATATTCTTTACTGATTCTCACGGGACAAATACCTTGTTATTGCGGGAGCATTTGTTTTTCAACCCAAGAATAGGTGGTTGTGCTAATGAGTTTTCATACCAAGATTTTTTTTGCATGGGAACTTGCAAATTACTTAGGAGAAGTGACAGGCTAACTTTGGCAATTTAGCAGAGCAGGCCTGATTTTATGAGGCCTTTCTTTTATAATTCTTTTACCTGTCACGACAGGAGGGGGTCGGGCTCTGTTCCCAAGGAACAGGGACAGGAGGAGAGGGAATGAGCTCGAGCTGTGCCAGGGGAAGTTTAGATTGGGTATTAGTGACAATTTCTTCACTGAAATGATGGTCAGGCATTGGAAGGCTGCTCAGGGCAGTGATAGAGTCACCAGCCCTGGAAGTGTTCAAAAGCTGTGTGGATGTGACACCTGGGGACAGGGTTTGGTGGTGGCCATGGCAATGCTGGGTTACTGTTTGGACTCGATGATCTGAGAGATCTTTTCCAACCTAAAGCACTCTGTAATTCTGTGGTTCACTCAGATGTATTTGGACAGGCTGTCCCTTCCCAACCTTTGGCAGCAAGGGCTGAAAAGGAGAAGCTGGGCTGGAAGGGGGGTGACGCTCTGTGCAGTGTGCTGCCATCCTGTCTGTGCCCCATCCCTGCAGGGAGGGATTGGAAATGAGAGCTGGTTTGGTCTCAGCAAGAGCAGGAGAGGGAGCCCTTTCCTCAGCAGAGCCTGGGTTCATTCCAGTGTGAGCTGCAGCCAGCGGAGCATTTGAATTCCGTGCTGAGCTCTGAGCTCCTGGAAGCACCCACGGAATCCAGAAGGGCAGCTGAGACTCCTGGAGTCCAGTGGAAGGGATAGAGACTCCAAATAAACACCCACTATATAAGGCATGGCTCTTGCAAGCCTTTTATTTCCCTTTAGCCAAGTTCTGCAGTGTTTGGGAGCCCTGCAGGTTTTGGCCAAAGTGATTGAGCATTTTAAAGAATGAAAAATTACGATGTGGGAGTAGGTATTCGTCTGGATCCTCTTCCATTCTCTGTTACCTGAAATAAATGCTAATCCAAGTGTTTAGATGAGCAGCTGAAAACCTCTATAGGATTAACCACAGCTGGTTCATTCACAGCATCTGCAATTCTGGTTTTGTTTCCCACAGAAAACTAAAGATAAATCTTGTTTTTCCTTCCTACTTCACTTTTTGATTCTCTTTTCTCCCATGCCAAAAGTGCTGTTACAGCATGCAAGCTGAAAGCATCCTGTGCAAACATATGAGAAAAAATTGGAAGTAAAACTACCACCAAGCTTTAAAACAATACCTGGCCACCAGAATATCCTAGGGAAATGCAGATGCACAGGATTTTGACTCACACCTTTTAATGAAAGAAATTACAGGGATCAGTGATGGTTCTTTATTGTCATGATTGTATTTTTTGCCAAGTCATGAAGGGTTATTTCATAAAAAAATATAACACGCTGTAGAGTTTGCATACCTACCCAGATTCTACAGGTGGGGTTTTTCTTAAAATTTTTATTTTTAATTAATCCGTGAGAAAAGCAATATATAGGTGGCAGCAAATCTTCATTTATCCTCAGCTGTAAGCAGACAGCAGCCAGTTTCATGTCTCAATTCACAGAATCCCACAACACCAGCTTGGATGGGACCTCAGGGGTCACCTGGTCCACCCTTCCTTGGCAAAAGCACGGTCTAGACAAGGACAAGGGCAGCACCCTGTCCAGCCAAATCTTAAAAACGCCCAGGGTTTGGGAATTCAACACTTTTCCCTGGGGGATGGTTCCAATGGCTGATTGTTCTGTTGAGAAATTTTCCTCTTGTGTCCAATTGGAATGTCCCCAGGCGTAATTTGTACCCATGGCCCCTTGTCTTTTCCATGTGATTCCTTGGAAAAAGGGAGTCTCCCTCGTATTTGGAGCCAAGCTTTAAATGCTGGGATGTGGTGATGTTGTACAAGCAGCGCACGCACATTTATACAGAAGTATGTCAGTAATTCCTCCGTGTTCCTGCACAGCAATTTTATTTAACTTAACAAATTAAAAATGACATTTAGGTCTCAGTGCCACTTCAGGGGAGAATTTGGAACCCCTTTCAGGCCATTTTGATGCTGTTGTTTATTGTTCATCTTCAAAGGAGCATTCCCCTTTTTTTGTTGAGTCCCTGTTTCTCTCAGTTCTGTGGAAGGCCAAGTAAAATGTGGATTATTCACTACTTTTTTTTGTTGTTTTGTTCTTAAGAGATTTTGAAGGGAATAAAAACCTAAATTTAAAAGTATCCAGTCCAAGTGACTAATCCAAGATTCCACCTAAAAATTGCTGTATCTGTGATTTCTTACGATTCATAGGAGCTTGGAAGAGATGATGCTGAGGGAACATAACTCAGGTCACAGGGAGCAAATTAACAAAGACTTTCCTGAGTCTTTTATCCTGGGTAGAGCCTTGAATGGCTGCAAGGAAAGGTTCTCTGCTTCCTTTAATATCTTGAGGTAGGGTTGGGCCAGGTGACCTCAAAATCATCCTGTGATTCTCCTTGGTGCTGAATCCCTACTGGAGGGGAATATTTATCCTTAACCTCAGCACACAGAATGAGTGGAATGGAATTCATGGTCTTTAGAAATTGTAAAAAAGTAAGTGAGTGTTGAAGTTCATGACTGTCCTTGCATTAAAGACTTCCTATTGCTTTTCTGGAAAATGACTTTTTTGGGAAGGTTACATGGGGTTAGAAGGTCAAGATTTCCCCATCTCACTGCTTGAGTAAAAAAAATTGGGGAAAGGCAAGAAAAACCCACTTCAGAACAGTTGAGAAACAGTTCTTTCGTCTTGACTACAGACACGTGCTGCAGTTGTTGCTCATGCAGCCCCTGAAATGTTTTCCTAATTTTCCATTAAGTCTATCAGTGCTAAGAGTGGTGGTGCTGTGGAAGCCCTCCAGTTGTCAGCTGAGTAAATAATTTTTGGGTGAGTAAATCCAAGCTGGCAGTTCTGCAGTGGGGTAGGACCACCTTTTGCTGAGTTAGATGGGCAGATTTAGTCTGTGCAGCTCCATTTCTCTTCTGGTAGTTAAGGAAGAAGAGCTTGTGATGCTTGAAATTCTGGTTTTCACATATAAAGCCAACCAACTGCCCTCTCCCAGTTCCAAGAAAAACAGCATAAAATTAGAATCAGAGCACTGAAATCAGGAAAAAAAAAGGGTAAAACTGGACCAAGAGAACAAAAGGACTTTGCAATCAGCACCTGAAGTTAAGGATATTTCTTAGGAACTCCAAGGGGATGGCTCAGAATCAGAAAGGCACAAAGAATTGAGACTATTGTGACGCCAGAACAAAAATTTCCTGCTGCCATTAGCGAGCAGAGGGATGCAGCAGTGAATCCCATTGTCCAGAGGCAGGGAGGTGTGCAGTTCCAGGAGCAGGGAGGATAATTGATTCTGCACTCATCCTTCCTGTGTGAACAATCCCCTGAATTCCCCAGCCCTGATTGCTCCTGCCCGAGCCCCTGTGCCTGGACAGCAGTGCTGCTCTCCTGCCAGCGTTCTGCCAGGGCAGTGATGCCTTAAGGTTTAGTTTTCATGGTTTTCAGATTCTGTGCTGCCTTAGGGGTGTAGTTCTCACATTAAGTGCCAGTAAGCTCCCTTCACAGAGTAGGGAGACAAAACAAATCCTTTTCCTGTTGAAGAACAAGGAGAACTTTCAGGCCCAAAAGCACAAACAAGGCTGGGCTGAAGGGAGGAACAAGAAGGATGGGACTTCATCACCTGCAGCTGCAATTGGACAATTCAACCCCAATCTGCAAACGGCCCCAAACTGATCCAAGTGTGAGACCTGGGGAGCGTTTGTCCATTTTGTGCCCATTTTGGGTCCACCTTGGGTGTGGGCCTGGCCAGGCTCTTGTCCTGCCCAAGGTGTGTCCTTCAAGGCCTTTCAATAAATATCTGCTTTATTCTCCAGCTCTGCCCAGTCTCTGTTCCAGCTCAGCCTTCCCAAGGCACCAGTTCGGGGATATTCCAGGCACCAGGGACTGGTCTGTGGTTGTGGAAATGGGATTCAGGTGCCTTTTCCAGCCCAAAGCTGAGCCTCTCCCATGCACTTCGGCTCCACCGCCAGGAAAGTGCCGGTGAGCTCAGAGCCAGGGTTTCTCCTCCTGCCACAGTCTCTCTGCTGAGTTCCCCACAGCTGGGCACTGTTTAGTGCTTCCCATTCCCAAAATGTCCCTCGTTGTTTGGTAAGAAGCCTTTTTCTAGCAGTGCCCTGCATTCTAACACGGATAGGGTTGGGTTAGGGAATTGCCATGGACACCAAGTGGAACATTACTCATATTTCATAGACTCTTAGAAATTACGGATGGAAAAGAACTTTTAGGGTCATTTCTTTCTAGGGCAGATTAATCACTGCTATATATATTTATATTTGCTGCAATACTTTTTCCAGGTTTTGTCTGGTCCAATCTTGAATGACTCAGGTGACACCTCTCCCCTGATAATACATTCCACTTTCTAGCAGTTCTTATTATAAGGATGTTTTTCTTGCTGTTGTATTTACCTTCCATTGGCTACTTTTTGTCCTGTTATCCATAGCTGAAGTTGATTTTTTGACTGGTGTTCCTGTTCCTTGCTACATACTCACTTCTGTTAAAATACTCTGAATATTTTTCATGTTCCTTTAGGCATTTTTTGTCTGAAGCTTGTACTGTCTGCTAAGTATTTTTATCTTTCCTGCTCTGAACTTTTGCTGTTGTTTTTCTGTTAGGTTTTACTGATTTGTTTTATATTTCCTCCGTGTATTTAGGGGTGTCTCTAACATTGTCACACTGTGACTCTCACATAACAGGGCAAGAACTGCCACCTTTTGCTCCTGGCCTGGTCCTCAGTATTATAAAATCACAGTACAGGTGAACCCATTGTGGTAGTGAAAATTCTGCCTTTTCTCTTTCATATGTTCCAAAACAAAAGGCCCTGAAAACTTCTTTATAGAAATAAGAAATCTCTAGCGGAAAAAAAATACAGGTCTTTAAAGAAATCCCTTAAATCCTTTAAAAATATATTCAGAATTGTTTAGTTGTTTGGTTTTTTTTTCTTTTAGATATCTGACACTTTCAAAATATTATTGTATAAATATTGTAAGGACCATAATGCTTTCAAAATACTATTTTGAAGGCATTATGGTTCTTCAAGGATTGATATTCATGCTCTCTGTTATTAACAGGAATAAAAAAGCTTATTTTCCATGTGAAGACCGAGCCAATACCTATCAATTATAGATAGTTGAGTGCCTAAAACTGTAAAGATCTTCTCGTATCTTTTTTATCCTGCATCATCCCCAGCCACAATCTGGACTGAACTGCATGAGGAGATTGGCAGAGAACATTGGCCATGAGTTTCTGAGCAAGTCTGCACAGGATTTGGTGTTCCCTCAGTCAGTGTGAGCAACAAAGCAGAGCACAAGCAGCCCAGGAGGTTTCTGGACTGCACTGATAATTTCTCGACGCAGTGAAACAGGAGAATTCAATGCTTGTTGAAGGTCAATATGTGAATGTCTAATTTCATAAGGAATACTAATTAACGTTCCAGCTTTAATGCTATTTTTTTTAGAATAAAAATTGAATTTCCAACTGAAAGGAGAAATAGTTCCAGCCAAGTTGTGTAATGTACATTAGTTACCCAGCACTTTTGCTTGGCTTCAGTCTTTCCTACTGTGCATTTTGGTGTAAAAGTAGGTTTTTCTAGGAATTTTCGGTATTGTTTGCCTGGTAGGCTGCAATAGTCCAGTGTTGCGCACACAATGGGTGTGTGGGTTGGGATGGCTTTGTCTAAAATAATACCTATAAAAATAAAATAAAAAGGCAACTTGGTGGGTGCTAAAGTTTTGACCCTGGGAGGTGTTGAGCAGTTCCTAAAAGTCCTCCCCACATGGATAGCCAGTTCTGTGGAATGAGGGTTGAGCTCCCACGGCCGGGTCATTTTGGACTTGATCTCGTTTAAAACCAGCCAGAAAGCCCCAGATTATTCCAGGATTCTCACTCTGTGTGTGTGAGCAATGCCTGAGGAATCAATTCACTTTTTCCCACCGTGAGAGGAAGAGGATGCACTGGGCCGGGGTGGCATTTCTAGAAAGTAGGAGTTGAGTCAGAGTTCAGATGAAAGAGCGGAAGGGAAGGTGGAGCTGGAGCAGCCCAGGAATAAATTGCGTTGGCACATTTCCTTCCACCTTTGTCTGGGATCTCTGCGTTGTCCTTCAGGCCGCACTTTGCATCATCTCCAGCGCTTTGGAGTGATTTTGGAGGCAGGAAACCCAGTAAGAACAGCGCTGGAGCAGCCCAGGGGTGAATTACGTTGGCACATTTCCTTCTGCCTTTGTCTGGGATCTCTGGTTGTCCTTCAGCCATCCTCTGCATCATCTCCAGCTTCCCCCTCTGGAGTGAGTTTGGAGGCAGGAAACACGGTGAGAACAGTGCAGCCACACCTTCTTGGAGAGAGGAACCAAACCCTCCTGGGGGGGATCTGATCCCTTACTCCAGGGAGTAAGTCTGGGTTTGAGTCATACAACGGGCAGCAGAGGAATGTCTGTCAAACAAAATGGGCTTATCCGTGGGGAATACGGGTTTGACTCACCCATGGATGAAAAGAGAGATCGTGGTTGCCAAACCAGGAGTGAAAACCTTCAAGTGCCTGGAGTTGCGTAACACCTTTTATAACATAATGCTTGGACCGGAAAAAAGGGCCTAAAATAAAAGTTGTAAACTATTGTGACTTTCATGTGGTGCCAATGGATTTATGGCAGCAGAGCCCACGGCATAACATCTGTGGGGCTGCCATTTGCCCTTTTAGTATTTTTCCAGCACTCCATAGGAAGAGGCACT
>VYZR01066720.1:0-16036 GCA_013400675.1 Oxylabes madagascariensis
CCAGATGAATGCTTACCCCAATCAGAACAACTGTTCATAGATGTTCATGAAAGCTTACTAGTGGAGACACCTTCAGTGCAGAACCCGAACAGGCTTCCTCAGGAAAGGACACCTTGAAGTATGTCTTCCCAAACCTGAGTTAAAACAAATTTCTCTTTTTTTGGTCACCATATCAAGTATCAGACTAACTGCTGTTTTGGCACACAATGCATGAAAACCCAGCACAAACTGAGTATTTTTGAGAAGCAGTTCTCTAGACAGCATCTGCAACCAGTGTTACTGTTGTTCTCCTCATAGCATTAAAAAGCAAGCCAGACTCTGATACAGAGTCTCTGATACTTACTCTGATACAGAGGTCAAGAATGATACATGCTGACTTTTCATAACTATATTAAAAGTATTGGTATACTTACAATGTTATCATTTTCATCAGTATATTACAAAAGCAGCTGCTTTTTCTTCAAACTGCTGTGTGTGCTCCAGTAGCATCTCAAGCCTCATTCTGGAGAATTTGTTTGTATGCTCTGATTCACGCTGTACCACTCTCACCACTGCCACTGAACACGTAAGACAGCCGATCTGCAGCATTTCACCTCTAGCTTCTCAGTTCTGCATGCCAAATTCTGGAAGCTCAGCAATGAGTTGTAAGGATAAAGGCACTAAAGAAACTTGCCACTGATGTATTTTTTCCACTGTCTTTAGCTGCACATGATACCACTTTTAAGAAATTAGGAGAATATACCTTTGCTAAAAGTTCTTGTAGTCGAATGCTGATAAAAACACACACTTTAGGAAAGCATTTAAAGTGAGCTTTTATGATCTCCTTTCCCCGTTACACTTGATTTTAGGCAGTTACACAAAAACCATATCCCAGTTGATAGCAATTAGACCCTCATCTGAATATATTGGTTTAGAATTTATGACATTCAGATGACGACAATGTTGCAAAGTACTTATAAATACCATTCCTATCTGATAATTTGCCTGTGTTTCAAGATGAGTTTTAAGTAATAATCTGTTCCCTGCAGGAGGTAGTCTTATAAAACCAGAAAACCCTAATTCCTTTGAGCTAGCATACACTAATCATAATCACTCAGGGCATGATTCTACACGAGCTCACTGTTGACAAACAGGGAGGTCCCAGTCTCCCTCCTCATTCTCAACTGCACACTCCCAAAAGCATTTGTCAGACTCTCCATTAGCCAATTCACTAACTAGTAAGGCAGAAACAACCTTTTCTTCCTCCCCACCCACTGAAACAAACAAAAAAGGAGGAGGGAAAGAAAACAGCATGGTGGGAGGAAGAGCACACCCTTTTCAAGGCAGCAGAGTATTGCCTCAGTTGCACCTGGAGCTGCAGCTACTTCAGAGTTTCAGTCTAAAAAGGATTCTAGAGAAAAGGACAAAAGTCTAAATTGCTAATTATGCAGTAACATATTTGTCTTGACTTCTAACTTCTGAGAGGCTGCTGACATCTTTGAATTGCATCAGGACAGAAAACACACTGACCTTCTCTTTAACAGGACTGTGTCAGCTTGAAAGAAATAACAAAAGCCCAGAAGTCTGTTGCTTACCTGACCTTAGCAGTATGCGTGTCATCACAAAATCAATCACAAATGTTCCAAAGTTTGCTTCTTGTACAACAGACTTCTAGTTAAATATGATTATTATTAAAGAGCACAAAAATGAAAACCTGGCTGAAAAGCACATTGGCTTCAAGGTCACTCATACAAATGCACGCTGGCTTTACTGACTGCATTTCCCCCACAAATACCTATGAACAAATATGCTAAACAAGTGGAAAAAAAAAGAAAAAACGAACACAAAAAATGAAATTGCTTTTACTTTATGGAGAAAGCACATACACCGCCTGAGCATGGGGAAAGCCTAAGCGCTGCAGAATTTTGGTGGGTAACCACTCAGTGTCCCTGGAAGAGGAGGAGCAGTAGCAAGGACAGAGGTAGAGTTCGACAGGGAAGACTTCCAAGTTTTCACATTTAAGACAAATGGACAAAGGCCCACGTGACTTTCTCTACTATTCAATCATCCACCGTTCATGCTGTAAACTGAAAGCTCCTGCAATGCAAACTGTTTTGAAAACTGATTCCCAATTTATTTTCACAAAAGCTCTACCCATCAGTCTAGGGGCCAAATACCTCAGAGTACACGGTGAGAAACTGACGCCATGTTGCACAGAAAAGAGAAATCCACTCCCTGACATTCCAGAAGATGATGACCTTTGATGCCCTGAGCTTGCTTTTCCTCCTCTACAGTGCACATCTCTACAAAAAAGCTTCTGGAGCAGAAAGCTGTTATGCCAGCCTAATTTTCACTATTAAGTTAGGCAAAATGTGCTAGAGCTTTATGCTTCTCTAAGGTCTCTACTGTGACATTAAATATTCATTTATACACCTCTATATAAGCAATAGTAAGGCTCAACAGCCAAATATTCCAAGCCTAGGAAATGCTTTAATTAACACTGCCTAAGCCAAAGAGATTGGCCCCACAAACCTATGACCTGTGTACAGTCCTACATGATCTCTACTTCCCTGTGGCTAAAGGAACTTGTTTCATTCAATCTGTGAGATGATCAGTATTTCCATAATGTGTGGCAATTCAAAATTATGGCTTTTTCTTTACAGTTCAGTGTTCGGCCTGTACTACTTAAATCTTGCTCCAAATAGAACTCACTCTCTCATGCGCTCTTACTTGCCACTTGACAACCATTTAGGTACGTAAGCAGGATTCATAAAACCTTGACTCTAAAAGTTACTGCTTTACAGATCATAAAACAACAAAACAAACAAAAAGGTTATCATAAGCCATATACCGTGACTTAACCATACATTTGAAATACCACGGGACTGAGGTTTTAGGACATCCATTACTTCATTTGGCTAAAGGAAAGCTTCCTTCCATGACACTTACAATCACAAGTGCATACAGGTTTCCTGCAGTCTCCTGCCCCGTACACCATTCTCTTCCCCCTCGCTGATAAAGCAAAAGTTCGATGAGCAGTAGCATCTTTTACCAGATGTCCTGAAGTATCCCAAGAGCAAAACCTCTATGCGGCCCTATAATCTAGGTATGATGACATAATAGAGAATTAAAAGGTTAATGCATGTTAAGTCCAAGTACAGATTTCAGGTTAATTACCTCATATCTAATATACCAACAACCGAGTTCCATTATTTCAGTATTCCCAAAATCAGTCTTTCTTTTCCACACTATCACTTAACTTTCGTAACTCTCAGTTTCATCCTGACAGCCAGCCCACATCTGACAGCTTGCTTTTGCCTCCACTCTTCTGACTCACTCCTACGTCCCTGCTCTATTTTTGCATCTTACAGCTTCCTCCTCTGTGCTACTGGAGGCAAAGAGGTCACAGCACAGATAGTACCAGCCTAAGTCTAAATGAATTTTTACAAGTCCACGGCACACTGACATCTGTACAGCTTCTCTGTTCTGAACTATCATACTCAAAATTAACTTAGATATATCACTGTATGGTACTGTAGGTTTTTTTAGGTCTTGGCATATTCTTTTGGGTATCAGCTTTTCCCTGAAGCACTGTTCTGGTAAATCTGAAAATATCTGAAAAAAGGTTTTCTTCTGAAAAATCCTATCTCACTGCAAAATGCTAGAATATCAATACATAGATCCATCCAAGGAGATTTTGCTTCTGCCAATCTGATTTAGTATTAAAACTCCATGCTCCTTTACAGCTTTCTAGCTGAAGACAGTAAGAGAACAGACTTCGTAGAGATCCAGAGTCTTAGTCAAAGGGATGGACTATCTCCCAGAAAAAAAACTCAGTAGGCAGAACTCTTCAGTCTAGAACAAAATGACACTAACAACCATGTAACACAGGACCAAAAGTCATTAATAAGAGAAATCTGTTCATCATTTCTGCTAAAACAATGAGTTCAAGTCATTACATGAAGCTAGTAGAAGCTGCAACTAAAAGACATAAAGAAACAAAAGCTGCTTTTCTGAGAACTGATTGGAATGCTCCGTATCAACAGAAGCAAAGATGACTGACTTACCACTGGTCTCAGTGGACTGGCCTCTCCTTTTCAAACGAATCAGGCACTGGAGCTGTATACTTAACTGAAAGAATGCTAAAGGCCTCAGACAGCTATACAGAGGGAAAAAACCCTCTTAACCACAATTTAAATTAATACTGTAGTGTTTTTACTGATACTTCTCTCATCACAGTAGGTAAGTGATGAAGTGTTTTGGGTTTTTTTTTTATTTTCTGCAATAGAAAATACGTTGTGTTTTTTTTATTAGGACAACAAGTAAAGGTAATGACGTTCTTGCATTTGACAGGATTCTGTGCATCTGAATAAAGAGATATGACTAAGTGTAACAATCTAGTCTCTCATTCAGGAGGGCTCTTTCAAGTATTGGTATATAAATTACCACGCAGAGAATTACAGTAAAGCTTCTGTGCATCCTACTACTTGAGAGTAAGTACAGGGTAGTTTACCTCACTGGTGCTACTATTCCCAGATGCTCTTTCCAGAGCTCTGAACCAGATCCCTCTGAAGCAATCCCTTAACATGCAAGCCTCCAAAGGCGCTTACTTAAACTCTTAGCATATGATGGGGCAGAGCAACTGACACCATCTACCTGGACTTATGCAAGTTGCTTGACACTGTCCCGCACGATATCCTTCCCTATAAACAGGAAAGACATGGATTTGATTAATGGATCCCTTGGTGGATAAAGAAATGACTGAATGGCTGCATGTAAGAGTTGTGGAGAGCAGTGACGAGTGGAGTCCCATAGGAGTTGGGGCATCAACTGCTCAACATCTTTGTCAGCAACGCTGCCAGTGGGACCAAGCGCACCTTCAGCACGTTCGCTGACGACACCACGCCGTGTGTAGTGATGCCACCCAGGGGACCTGGACATGCTTGAGAGATGGGCTAATGCAAACCTCATGAAGTTCGACAAAGCAAAACGCTAGGTCCTGTACCCGGGTCACAGCAATCCCAGGCACACACACAGGGGTGGGCAAAAAAGTGATTGAGAGCAGCCCTCTGGAGAAGGACTTGGGGTGATGGTTGATGAAAACTCAACGTGAGCCATCAGCGTGTGTTCACAGCCCAGAAAGCCAACCCTGGGCTGCACCAAAAGGAGCACGACCAGCAGGCCAAGGGAGGGGATTCTCCCCCTCTGCCCTGCTCTGGCTGCAACAGCTACTGGAATTATGACCAGTTTACAAGCTTGGGTAGAGGCACAACAGCTTACATGATAGCAAAAGTGAATTATGCAATAAAGCAGTGTTATCAATATGCTACTACCCTTCATTAAATTAATTAAATCTTTGGTATAAAGTCATTGCCACAAAAGAAATTTCTACTAGCTACACGGGCTCTTGCCACATTTTCAGTTTTAATAATTAGCTACTGTGCTACTGAAGGAGGCCAAGAAAGAGGGTATTACAGACAAAGCTAAAGACAGCTGGGCTGTTTTTTTCTTTTTCCCTGCTGCTGGATGGCTGCCTTCATTTCACTGGAACACTACAAAGCAAGTTGACCATATAAGGCACTGGGATTCCCATGGAAAACGCTTACACAAATCTATCCATGTAGTCTATTTGGTTTGTATATCGCAGTTAAGATGAACATTTGCAGTACCTTTTTAAGACACTTTAGAACTAAATCTTACACATAAAGCATTACTTTTGCCTTAACTGAGCTCATGTAAGTAGCCTTCCAGAAGAATCTACAGCTTAATATTCAACTGAATGCATTTCCTTACGCAATATTAAGACCAGATCAATTTCAAAACTGCAGGCAGCATTCATAAACACAACATCCTTGATTTTGGTGCAAATGAAAAGTACCAGCAAAGCCTAATTCAGGGGTCTGACAGCAAATGAATCTCCCTGCCAGCCACTGGCTGCAGCCTGCATTTATCAGAGGCAGCAACTTGCTGCATGGGAAGATTATTTGTAGCCTAGATTCCAACAAGAATAACTCTAACGAGCAAGTGCTTATAAGGAGATGGTAATACACAGTCTGCAGAGAAAGGACAGGGAGAACTGAAGAAAGCAACATTCTTGAACAGATGGGGATGTAAAACAGGGCTTCCATTGGGGACTGCAGGGCTTCCATTCAAGAAGGGCAAGGGAGCTTTCAAGACAATGAAAAGAAACATCAGTCTAGAAGAAGGGGCAAGAAAGAAATGAGTATGAACTTCAGGATTAAACAGATAAATACAGGAATACAAAAAGCTGCAGTGAGAGGTATGTGCCAGCATGACAACAGTATCTTCTTAACTCTAGGGTTTATTTTTCAGAAAGAATCAAGTACTTGAACATTGGGAAGCAACACTTCTAACACAGTATCAAAATTTCTAGAGAACTCTGCCATATTTTTTATATACTACATCCCCTTAATATTTGCATTAATCTTTTTAGATAAGAATTTCACAACTGACCTTTATGCGAGGTCATTTTTGCCAATACAATGCATAGTTCAGTCAATACTGGGTTTCCTCTTCAAATAGATATCCAAACCTCACAGCATTCTGTACACCAGATTACCAAATCTGTTGAATTAAGTAGGACATTTTGCACCTACTTTAGGCAGGACTAGAATGTAATTCTTCAATCAACACATAGTCTATTGACTCCTAAGGACAAGAAAATGTGCTTGTAGATTAACATAATCTGAACAGAACTATTTCTTCCCATAATTGTCAGCTGCTACCAGATCTAGTTGCTCTTTTGCACCTCAGCAAATATACTTCATCTAACAGAGACACTAACAAAAAACAAATAAGAGAAACTAAGCAGTGTGTAGCCAAACAGGACCTAGAACTAGGTTTATTATAGAAACTGAGCACATATGTGACCATGGTAAAAATACAAAAAAATTACAACTACCTTTGTGTAAAAGATGAAACTTTAGTCTGATTGTAAATTTGACCCTGAAGCTGAACACATTTGAAACTTATATGCCAGACTGTGAATCAGGAGCCATCTCTACTCAAGTTTGGAATTCATTTGACTAACATTCCCCCCAAATTAAAAATATTCCTTAAGAAGCTGCAGATTTATGTCATTTTATCCACAGAAGAGAGCTAAGACTAGTTCTCAAGATCATGTCACTGGGTGAACCTAAGTAGCAATTTAACGGACTGCTCAATTAGTTCTTATATCAGTATTTTAGAAGCTATTGCATTCCAACTGTAAGTTCATCTACCACATGACTTGCCAACTGAACAAATTAAACTTCCCTACACAAGAGTGAATGGGCATGGGAACGTACAGGAGCTGTCAACAGGGCATGGGAATGCACAGGAGCTGCCTACTTGTGCTTAAGTGGGCATTTAGTCTATAAAGACAACAGCACCATACTTCACTGTATCTATACCCCTATCTAAAGTAAATGCATTCTTAGTTCAGAAAAATGTACCATTATACCAAGCTACTTCAGATAACTTTAGAGTAGCTAGAACTATATTTTTGCTCTGCAGGGTATCAACTTGCTAAAAGCACATTTTACAAGGTCATAGACTAAAAAAATCACATATATGGGCTCTCCTTAGAAGAAATCTTTAAGGGCAGAGATTGCCACTGTGAGATGCCTCAGCTGGGATACTGAACTTTTGTTTCAAAGGACCATATTGATACACCTGTAGATTCAAAGTCACTCCCTATAAGTTCTGCACTAAATATAAAGCAGAGTAAAACTGTTTTATAGAAACAATAACTATAGCACTGGCTATACTATAACAATAATGCTCCTGGCTTTAGGAGTATTTCAGAAAATACCTACTACTGCTCTGCTGAGGACTTACTCATTAAGACTGAATTACGTTAGGCAAAAGATGACACAACTGTAGCACGCTGCAAACATGAATATCACAAGCACTCCTCAATAAAATGCTAAGGAGCAAGAGGGAGAAGGTAATGAGATGGCAGGTGAGTTTTTGCCTTTCCAAGTTAGTCTGGACTATAGTTTACTTTCTTCCCACGGAAATCACTAATGTTTGAGACAGAACAGTTGATAAAACAGTCACATACTTTGCAATTAAACATCTTAAGCTGCACTGCACAAGACGTGGGGCCCTACACAAACAGGAGTTGATGCTGCACAGTCACTCTGGGCCTTCTTATTCAGTCACTAGCAGTCATTAGCTAAAAATTTTACAATCAGTTCACATCTTCCCCTTTCCTCATTCCACTCCTGCTGCCCAGGAATAGTGAGAAGAGATGTTAAGTGATTATGAACAAAATTCAGCCCACCAGTCTTTATGATCATTTAGGAAAAGAATGGAAATTCAGGTCAGGGAAACTCAAAAGTTTTAATATGTGATTTTGAAGTTTTAAGCCTAGTAAGATCACAAAGGTAAAGCATTCTTTGCAACCCTACAAACAGCTGAGCTTGAACACATTGGGGCAGTGCTCATCCTCATTTTAGTCACAAAATTGCATCTCAGTTGCAGAGGACAGTTGTGAAAGAAGATATGTAGCAGAAGGTAACACTTGCATTCTGAGCTCAAAGTGAAGAAGTTCAGATCCAGACTACTTCAATGCAAACCAAGTCACTTTCCAGTCAAGAAACTTCCAATAACTTCACAGCTCTTCTCTGCATCTTCATACAACATCATTTTTTGGATATACTCATCAACAAAATATGTATATATTTACACTAAAATCAGTGTACATGTTGAGTTTCAGAAGAAGAAGGTTTAAGATGGTTATGAGAATCAATTCCCACAGCCTTAATGAAAAGCAACAGGACACCCACACGTTCATGAATGGATAAGGTCATTAACCAAGCTGAATAAAACTGAGCTGAGCTGTTCCACATGAAGATGGCAAGCAAAAACAACAGTGACACAAAATACACCATCTTGCTGCTCTAGGGTTTGCATTTAACCACACTATTCCAAAAGCAGAGCATATAATCACCTAACAGACCAGAAAAAGTAGTTTGATAAGCACTGCTGTAAAGCAGGTTTAGGTATTACCATAGATAGGTCCTTTTACTAAGCAACTCACTTAGCTAAAACAGATGCAAACCCTGTGCTTGGATATGAGTTGTTTATTGTTATAGAGAAAGGAAAAATTAGAAAGATGTGTTAAAGTTATAGCTATAGTCCTGGAGAACCTAGAAGATATCATTTTAAACTTGAGCACTGAAAAAGAATGCTTCAAGTATACCAAGGGCTGTAAAGTTTGGCTGCAAATCTGCGTATCTTACAGACAATTCTACTGAAGTTGTGGTATTTACAGAAGTTTAAGTGTTTCCAGGAGTAGAAGCAGATGCGGCTGTTGAGTTTTGCTTGCTACTGTCTACTGTAAAGCCCCATCGTGACTTAAAAAGAAATTAATTATGGTTTCTTACACAAGCACTGAAAATTGAGGTTTTCAGATGAAGGTGTCAGGCATTGATTAATAATTTTCTTAAAAGTGATCAGCAATAGCCAGTGAAGAAGTTATCAAGTGTAACATGAATTGATGTTATCACAAATAGGATGTTATCATAAATAACAATAAAAGGGCTCACTTCCCCATGTTTTAAATTGCTGTGTTCAGGTGTTTGTGGAGTCTAACAATGAGATTAGAAAACTGTTGGACTGAAATGTGGTCAGTGCCTATAAAGGTACACCAAAGCCCTTGCTCCAGAACTTCCCTATTCTTATTTGGGCATCTAATGCTATCTAGGGAAGAAGTCTACACATGCTTGTGCCTTAAGCCATCTGCGTAGTGGAGACAGCATTCATGCAGGAGCCAACATCAAAGATTGGATGGGGGAAGGTAAAAACTGTAAAACTGAGAATCATCACCTTGATGAAAAAGTGATTTTGTGTTTAATTTTCACTTCCTCTTGAGAAACCTGATGACAAAGCCAGTTTTCTGTAATTTGGAGCTTGTAAAATCAGGAGTTAATTCCTGCCATGTTATTTAAAAGCATATTTAGAGAGCCACGAGGTAACAAAAGAAGTACCTATAAAGTAAATGTCTACCCAATTGCAATGTGCATTACAACACAAGCTCCAAGTATTGTTTTGGTAGGTACCTGCTACATGTCTAACTACAGGCCTAGCAAGAATAAAACACTGCAGAATATGTCTATGTAGTTTAGAAAGAACATTCTATTTACTAGCTTTAGCTTGGGCAAAGGTGTAGTTAGAACAGCTTGAATTAAAAAAAAATCCAAGGAAAGAAGCACCTTATTGTTGGTTCAATTAATATTCTTTATATGAGACATCTGTGAGCTAGCCTCATTCAGCTATGAAGTAATGACTCTCTAATTACAGCAATCTTCCCTATTAATGCTTAATATCCAAAATTACCCTGTACTTAAGGTCTTGAACTGAAGATATGAGGTCTAAATGAAGGTTAAATGTGGAACTGCAATACGTGATTTGTCTTGCTCATAAGGAAATGGCTTATTTCTTTCATTTGAGAATGGATCTACATGTCAGAACTCTGGCATGCAGATTAGGTCCCAGAGAAGCTGAACAGCTGATGGCCCTTGTGTCACCAGCAACCTCCTTGTGACTCCAAAGAAGCACACAGCTATTGGCAGTAGACAAGAAAACTGGCACCACCCTTACTCTTCAGGTGTCATTTGTAAGCGTGAAGCATGAGTTTCTTCAGTTAAACTGTACCTTAATCTCAGTTAACTGTACTGTNTGATGGCCCTTGTGTCACCAGCAACCTCCTTGTGACTCCAAAGAAGCACACAGCTATTGGCAGTAGACAAGAAAACTGGCACCACCCTTACTCTTCAGGTGTCATTTGTAAGCGTGAAGCATGAGTTTCTTCAGTTAAACTGTACCTTAATCTCAGTTGACTGTACTGTGTTTAAGGTTCTTGAACTAAGGAAGTAGTATACCAATCATAGCACACCAAAGTAAGAAATCTATTTAGCATAACTGGGGAAATTTTACTAAAAATGACCCATGAACACTATGAGTGAAGCACTCGTCTAACTGGAAAACCAGAAGTACAGAATGATCTTCAACCTCGTTTGTGAAGTGCTTAAACTTAGCTTCTGTTTTAAGAATTACTGTTTGCCTTTTAGCTAATTTCTGGTCTCGACTTGGACTGAGTCATTTTTTCCATTACGGCAAGCAAGCTACTTTGTTTTTATTGGATGCTTTAAGTCTAAGCATGTTCAGAACATCAGAACTACAGAACTACAGTTAAAGGAAGATAAAATTTGCTGAAATTAGCAATTAAAATGAGCATGAAGCAAGAGTTACAGCCCATCTACTTAAAGAAAATCTTTAGAATACTTTAATATCAATATACAAAATTTAACCCATTCCTTCTTTGCCCTCAAGAAACAGATAGGAACAGTCTTATCACCTTTTGGATGGATTTTAGAGACCCTACTTTTAGATCTTTTTATCACCTGGTAAAAACTTATACCGTCTTTAACTTATACCATCTCACATGCAAGAAGGCAACCAACTATGTAGTTTTAATTTATTACCTTAGGATCTTGGCTTTATATAAATGAAAACTTAATAAAAATCAGAGACTGTTGAAAGATCCTCTCTGCCACATTAGAAATTAAGTCTTTGAACAGCAAGATAGCATTTCTTTTCTTTAATAGCTATTACATTAAATGTATGAAGACACCATCACAAAAAAAAATTACATTTTGCAAGATCAGATAACTTCACATGACAGCACTCCTGTTTCCAAAAAAAATGCCAAAATGTTTACAGGTTGGAGTAAAATTAACTTAAAGAAGCTGAATAACTATGTCTACCCAACTACTCAAACTAATCAGGTAAGTTAAAAAATGAACAAAATACGACAAAGCAAACACTAAACAGCCCAGGAACCATGGACAATTCCCCCCCCCCACACTACTATTATAGTGCCCCTTAATTCACCAGTTACAGATACAAATGAAATACAATCTATGTTTGACAGAATGGTATAATAAGTAAAAAAAAATTTCTTCAAAAAGAATCAAACATTAAAACTCAAGCAAGCATATTTCATGTATTTGACAATGTTCTTCCTCCCCAAACTTCATACACATCTTCCACTATGACGACACTGTAGAGCAGGAACGATGTCTTCAGAAATCTACACAAAGCCTAGCACAAGTGAAGCCACTTTTCATTAGGAATTTCTGCTGAGTCTGTATGTCAGGCCCATCATGAGAAAAAAGCCATTGAATTCAGCAGTTACCACGTAAGTTCCCATATTACTGTTACAACTAAGAGCTCTAAACACCGGACCAGGATCTCCAGAAAGATCGATATCCATATCTGTGGAGCAATTCAGGTTTTCGGGAAGAGCTTTCTGCTTCAGTAGCCAAAAAGCTACCGGAGCGTAGAAAAAAAATCAACAGTGTCTCCAAAAAGGAAAAGAAAGAAAAAAACAATCCACTAAAAACAAAACAAGAAAACCAGACAGACAAGCATTAGTTAGCACACCAACAAAATCCTGATCTCCCCAAACAATACTCCTGAAGAACTATATTGGGCATCTATGTTTCTGTATCAAATTCAAAGAATCATTATTCAAAGTAGACAATCTAAACCATACTAGCATCTTAAAAAAAAGCCACAGCCAAAAATACCTTCTGTTGAAACTCATTTCTCATCAAGCCAGTGCCCCCTGGCACCTCTCAGTCAACTGTTCACATGTCATTTAAAAAAAAAAGTCAAAAGAATGTAAGGCAAGATGGCTGCAAACTCTAGGAAAGTAATAAAAGATAACCCATGTATTAAATAAACATTTGCTTACTTACACAGCACTAAAGTTAACATTACTGCTTTGTGGAACAAAGAATGCTTAGCTATAACAAAACTTGTTACTCTCTTTTTGTAACAAACCTTTTCTGCTTGTTATGCTACAATTCCTCCTCTCCACTCATTTTTTTTTGCTTCCTATGTCCTATGTCATGCTTTTCAGGAATTAAGAGCACACAACGTCTGTCCAGACTAAGTTTGCAGTAGGTGGAAAGATTACAACACATGCTTACCTACCTGCCAAAAAAAGTAAGCTCTGAGATCCAGGAATAGATTGAGCAAAGACATCCCTGTTCAGCAGACTGAAGCCTGTATGCTTGCATTTAAACCGGAGAGAAACTCCCTGCTTGGACTGACTAAAACAGGAAAGACCATACTACGTGCTGTCAAGGTCAATATAATATCAAACAGCATTCTAAAACTGCTGGCTAAATGCACATAGGAAAAAGAAGTGAAAAGCAAAAATAATTTTATTCCTTTTTGTAACCTTGGGAATAAAAAAAAAAAAAAAATTAAGGCACCAGAATACAGCAAGAAACAGAAGATTGTCTGGTACACAACTATAGTAAGCATCCCATCTCTAGATAGGTACTTGCTTTCCACGGCCGAGGATTTGAGGAAGTCAGAATTCCTTAGATTCTAAAAATCAAATGTCTCATAACTCAGATTTAAAAAAAAAAGTTTTTAAAGTAGAGGAAAATGCCGTCATTTTTATTTCACCTAAAAGTAAGCAGACAAAGGCTAAGCAAATATCCTCCAGATACTTCAGTGGCAGAAGTAGTATCCCCTTCCACTAGACACTCAACAGCCAGCGTCTAAAGGTACTTTATATAATTAAATACAGCCCACCTCATAATAGAAAGTGGTACCATGCTCACAGTGTCTACCACCACTTAAGAACTAAATCAGAAAGGCTGTAAAACCTTACAAGTGCAATGGCAGTTTTTTGTCCTCAAGAACAGTAGAACCAATCAGTCGGTTGTATTTTGAGGTTTTATTTTTCCTCTTTTACATAATTTTTAGCAAACCGCAGCTCTGTTTTGCCTTTCATCTTTGTAATGGTCACCCAAAAAGCACTTTACACAAAAAGAATTTTTAGTATGATCTAGATATTGGGAAAGATCCTTGCAATTTTGTACCTTTCACTGCATTCATAGTTTTTTTTGTTTGTTTTTTTTGTTGGTTTGTTTGGGGTTTTTTTGCAACCTTAGGGCACAACCACAAAAACCTTTTTGCTTTAAAGGCAAAGTTTAAGCATGGCTACCAGGAACACAGATTAAGGAGGCTCCATAATTTTTCTTCCAGCTTATGTAGGACCCTTGGGAACATGTTAGCAGAACTGTTTGGTGGTTTGCCTGCATATATTGCCAGTTTTGCTTCTGCCTACAAGTCAGATTTTTGTCAAAAACTAAACCTGAAGTAGTTGCAAGTTGCAAGCCTCCATGAAAACCTAAAATATGCAGCAAGCTTTCACACAGACTAAAGATTTCTAAAACAGCTAAATGATGGTTTTATAAGTTTGAAATAAGTAGTCCCCGGGGAACAGCACAGAACACTGGCAACTAATGCAATTTCACCCAGCTTTTGTCTTCAATTTCCAAAGCTAAACTAGGGACGAAACAGCAAATCTTTCATCTAGGCAGTACATTTAATTCTGAGCCACAGATTCATGGAAGCATCCTTTTAAGCATATAATTTGTCACTTCTACATTCAATAGGCTTTTTAGCTCAGCAATTCCATACCAACCTCTACAACTGCAGGTGATCAGCATCACTGCTGCATGAAAATATACATTTTGTCAACCTATCCCGGTTTCCTGCCATTCAATCAGCAAAACCTGATTCAGCGCAAATTAACACTAACTCCCTAAAACAATAGCCACAGAAGTAAAGGTTGGGGAATAGCAAGAGTTTGGTGTTTTAAGAGAGGAAGTTATGGAAAGTAAGAACCATGAAGAAAAGATTTATTTGAAAAAAGACACAAGAAACTTTGGATAGTAAGCAGTGCCTTCATACAAATACTTGCTGACTTCTTGGAAAAAATCACAGATTGAAAGCAAGTGGCAAATGCAAGACTCCACTGTCATTTGGTTTTTGAACAGAAGAACAAATTTATGAGTTTGCCTCAGTATTTGTCTCCTGGAATTCACAGCTGCTTGGCTCCAATTTCCATCTGCAAAATGAATAATTTCCATTTTAGGAGACCAGCTTGCAGGAGGTCAGAGTAGTCTGGCTATACTTGATTACACATCATAGCTGGTTACAAGCAGAAGGAGGTGCCTGTGCCAGTACATGCACAAAATAAAATCTAAGTTCAACAAAGCAAGTTTACTAGGACTTCATCAACTGAGGCAAAAGTTGCACTCAACTTTACTCCTGAGGTTCAGCAGCTACTAGAGAATTTAATATCTACTTCTAGCAGTTTTAGTTCAAATGCTGGATGAAATTACAAATTAAATAATCCCATATCACAGTGATGGAGAGCCAGGACTTTGGCTTCATGCATTCAAACATTTCCCTATCTCCAAATTCAGCGGCATGTACAACTTGTACATTTACCAGTTAGCAAATGCAGAACATTCATTCTTCTCCTTCCCTACAGTCCTTTGCAAGAACTCAGGGAAAAAAAAAAAGGATTTGTGATTTATGGTGCTTAGTGGAAGTACAAGTTGTTACAACTACTGGCAAAATATAGGAAAGAATTATGGCAATACAGAAAATTCAGAATTATTTAATTGCACATGCGTAGTGGTTTCATGTTTGCCTGTCTTTGTTTCTGTTGGCTAAATTTAGTGTAGTGGTTTAAGTATCTACTTTCTTTTCCTTTTGTGAGACAGGACCACGAGAAAAAGGCAAAACAGGCCTAACTCAAGGTAAACAGATTTTATTAACACGCACTAAAAGGAGAAAAAGGAAAAAAAGAAAAAAAAAATGAAACCTTTAAAACACTCATCCTCCCCCCACAAGCTGTTTGCTTTCTCACAAACAACATAAAGAGACAACTTGTGATTTTTAGTCAGTTTTATTATTAGAAAATAGTCTTTTATTAATTTTTTAGGAGAGGAGTCTCTCTTAGCATCATGGATCTCACTGACAACTTAAAACAGTTCCCACGTGGGTTTTAACTGTCACAAAAACAGCCGCCTGGGGAAACCCTGCTTCCATGACCTCTCCCTTAGCAGTTTCCCAAGCTGCTTATGGGTCATGGGTCTTAGAATTTTGCATATTAGGGTGTCAACAATTAAAGATGAGCAACTCCAAAGAACAAAGGATTCTTTATCTCAAG